>JAXCGZ010006684.1:0-30277 GCA_037179515.1 Halocaridina rubra
TCTCTCTCTCTCTCTCTCTCTCTCTCTCTCTCTCTCTCTCTCTCTCTCTCTCTCTCCTCTCTCTCTCTCTCTCTCTCTCTCTCTCTCTCTCTCTCTCTCTCTCTCTCTCTCTTCTCTCTCTCTCTCTCTCTCTCTCTCTCTCTCTCTCTCTCTCTCTCTCTCTCTCTCTCTCTCTCATACAAACTAATTTTGTGACAAGCCCACCATCTATCAGCCTTTTTGTAAATTCATCTCTATATCTGTCTTGTTACTTAGGATGCTTTCTGTCTCAGTATGTGACTTGGACCTTTCTCTTTTGAGAACATGATTTCCTTACTTCAGAATTGACAGTAAGGTTCTAAAATAGATCAGTAATGCTGTTATATATTTCTGTAACGTCCTCAGACCTCAGCTCAGAGGAAATAATCACGATCAAACATTCACATTAATGTTGATCATAACGATAAGAGACTTTGATGTCATTTTCTTTTCAGAAGTAGTTCCGAGATATATGAAACGGTTCCAACGACGGTTCTCCTCGGTGACGACTTAGATGAACCTCTGTCCCCTGTCTTCCCCGATGACCAGCAATTGACGCCCATCGGATGATTCTGACATCTATTCTCACATTGACGAAGAAGAACACCTGGTTAAGCCTTCTCAAGTGAAGAAGCAACATCGGTTCCAGCAAGGTAGGTTGTCTTTTCTTTTTCTTATTTTTTAAGCTGTTTGAACTAAAAATATAAGGCAGTTGTCATGGGGGTTTTAAAAACTGAAACTGTCATGGGGCATTTATCATTGAGTATTTGTCATGGGTTTTAAGAAACTGAATCATTGCATTTAACATAATGAAATGTGTGTGTCTGATGTACTAAAAGATGTTTGCTATTTGATGCACTTACAAATCTAAAGTTAGGGTTAGTTGGTTACCAATATGTTGGTTTATGACATGATAGAGTGTTAATATTGATATATTGGAATGGCCCCATGGTTTTCAGTGTATGTAGCGAGAGAGAGTTAGTGTTTATATATTGGAACAACCTCATGGTTTTCAGTTTATGAAATGAGAGCTGTAAATAGCTGTAAATATTTATATATTTGAACAGCTTCATGGTTTTTGGTGTATGAAATAGATTAACAAGAGATTGTTAATATTGATATATTGGAAAAGCCCTCATGGATTTTGGTTTATGAAAAGACAGTTGTTAATAATACTATTTTTGAACAGCCTCATGATTTTCGGTTTACAAAACGAGACTGCAGTTCGGTTTTCAAAACCAAACATTGAATACCACAGTAAGGTTGTTCTATATACTTTTCTAAGATTGCAAATTTTGTATATTTTCAATCTTAAAAACAATACTTTGTGTGTATTTGTTTGCTTTTTACATGATCACATGTTTGTGTTTGACTCTCCATCGTCTTGGCTTTCGGTATATCATATGCGTTGTGACAGCGCGTTTTCAACTGTTAAGTTTTAAAACTAACAAACATTTGAGGTGTTTTCTTTAATAAGATGAAGATGATAAGGGATGTTTGGTTACTTTGAATGATTACATTTGTTTACTTTTCCATCTGGTAAAGTTTGGTGATTATGTAAGTATTTGGTAAAGTTCAAGGATTTTTTTAAGCGTTTGGAATTTTAAAAAATTTCTGTGATTTTTTTATATATTTGATAATGTTCTGTGATTTTTTTTAAGTATTTGGAAAAGTTCAATGATTTTTTAAGTATTTTGGTAAAGTTTAATTATTTTTTTAGTGTTTGGTAAAGTTCTATTATATATTTTTAGTAATTGGTAAAGTTAAATGATTAAGTATTTGGTATAACTTAATACTTTTTTTAAATATTTGGTAAATTTCAATGATTTTTTAAATGTTTGGTCTAGGTCTGTGATTTATTTAAGTATATGGTAAGGTTCTGTGATTTTTTTAAGTATTTGGTAATGTTCTCTGATTTTTTTAAGTATTTGGTAAAATTCATTGAATGTGAAGTGTGGTTTAAAAGAATGGAAAAAATATCAATAAAATACTCATGCCTGCCCATAATAGTGATCAAGACCAAACCAATGACAAGATAGATTCTCATTTAAGTCTCAGGTTTTCCCAATATACCTGGGGTATATTGAGGTTGTCAAGTTGGGTTGTATAACATGTAATGTCATCTCATGCCATCTCTGGTATAGCATCAATATCCTAAAGTCATACAGCTCTCGTTGATAGTTTCCTGTCCCTCCATATACTTGTCTTATATATGACAACAACATCACATACATAACTTGAGAGCTCTGCGGATTTGTGATCATTCACTAAGGGATGTCAAGTTGGATTATATATCATTTATCATCAACTCATGTCATCTCTAGTATAGCATCCCTTTTTCAAATTCCTCAATAGAGCTTCATGTCTCTCCATGTACTTGTCCCACATATGTCAACAACACGACTTATACTACCTGTGAGCTCTTTGTCTCCAGCATATGTATGCTTGCTATACTGTCTGTATTAAGACTTGCATCAGTAGGTTTGACACATCCAGAATGCATTATTTCTTTACTCTTGAAAGAATTATATCATGAAGTGAAATGTTTCAGACTATACCTCTTCATACCCATGTCACTGGTACACTGCGTTGCCACATTTTCTACACATTTCGTGGAAATCTATGTAGATTTTTTGTCCACTGCCGAGAACAGTGAGGAAAAAAATTGTATACCTTTGTATGTATGCAAATATATGTATAAATTAGTACATATATTGTATATGTTTCATTTATTTATTTACATAATAAAACGGTATTGCAAGGATGTAGAATACTGTTCCTCATTATACGTGGCTGTGGACAAAAGGAAGCTAATGTATTTGCCAGATGTCACTGGAATTCCACACTAGCCAATGAAATTCTACTAGACGGCACCATACACAAGCATACTGAGACAATATTATTACATCCTTAACCCTGTTATATTATGATAACTTCAGTATGTGTGAATAAATACATCGATTTTGGCCATAATTTTCACCCTCTTTAGAGATTCCAAGTCTCAATAATCTCAGTAATTTTTTTTAATCGTTATTTTATGGTTTTTCTTAAGCAAATTCTTATTCTGTAGCTCTTTAAATTTTTCCAGATATATTTCTTGTCATTAGTTTTGCCTGAAGTTTGTTTTTTCTGAGCCTAATGGTTCTGCCAGATGCAATCATCTAATGGATTCACCGAGGTAAAATTCTTTTTTGGGAATGTTTTAATGTAGATATTTTCATCTATTTCAGTATTTGAGACTCTGTGGGAGAGTATATAGTAATTCTGTCAAATGTTGTTTTGCACTTTCCTGAATGTACATTTATCGTGGTATAAGGAGAAATCCCCCCTGGACAATTGCCTCTTGCAGAATTACGCTGGACAATTGCCCCAATGAATCTCTGAGAAGGAGAATTGTTCAGTAATATATTTAGGTTAGGTTAGAGTTTGCATTGTAGGTGATTTTAATATTAGGTATATAAATTGGAATAAAAACAAATATCCGGGGCAGTTGTCCTATGGGAGCTTTTGTCCTATGGGGCAGCTGTCCTGTTGGAGCAGTTGTCCTGTTGGGGTGGTTGTCTTGTGGAGCAATTGTCCAGGGGCAGTTTTTGGGAGCATTTGTCCTAGAACTGTTTAGCTTTTTAAGGTTTTTCTCAAAATTATGTGGAATATTACCAAGTAATTATAAGATAATCGTTCATCAATTTTCTTTTTATTTGTCCTTTTTATTTTCTCTTACATTATGGATCTTTAAAACAGATATTTCTACCGTGCACTCTTCAGTGTTTTATTTATTTATTTCTTTATTTAAAATTTTATTTTTACAGATATGCCATCAGGTAGTGCATATTTTATCCATGTTGGGTAATTGTATTTTGTAGAAGGTTCTTATTTTGCTTTTTCTTTGACCTTTAAATCTTACATATTCATATCTTTCAACTTTTATCTAAAGAATTTTTAAGCCAGGCAAAAATTAATTTTTATTAAGCAGATTTGAAAACTTCCCCAGCTAGTGCAATATGTTTTATAGTCATTGACTCTCCAGCTGGGATTGTGCCTTGGCTTATGATAGTAATGATAATATTAATAATAATAACAGTTATATCTGTTGCTAACCCAATTGTATTTTCTTCATAATGCGCCATCTCAGTTTGCGTATTTCATTTCATCAAAGACTGTGATATAATAAAATATAAGTTTGTAGAAGGTCCCTTTGTGAGTCTGACTTTGTCCATATTGTGATTTTTGAGGCCGTGCTGTCTTAAGTTTCTTAGGGCTTTGCTATCCAACTTTTCTTAGGGTCATGCTATCTAAGTGTCCAGATATATTAGAATCTGAGGGATTTAGTTCCAGAATTAGTTTTAAAATTAAGACCTTTTCTTTTAATGCTTTTAATGTTATGAAGCTGTTTTTTTTCTTAATTTGTAGGCTGAATGTCTTAGAGTCCCTAATGGAGGCCATATTCAATCCCAGGGTTTCCGTTATTGCATATTGTGTTGTTGGCATATGATGAATTTGTCCTCTTTGCACAATACATTTCATATGCCTCTACATTACCTGCTTACTAATAGTGACACAAAAAAATAAGCCCAAGAAATCTCCCCAGTTTTATATTTTTATCGGGCCTGGGCATGAAAAAACAAAAAGTAAAGAGAAAGAGAGATGGGGAGTACAGTAATACCTCGTTTATCGCGGGGGCTCGGTTCCGGGACCGGCTGCGATAGGTGAATTTCCGCGAAGTAGGAACACCTAAATATAAAATATATATATATATATATATATATATATATATATATATATATATATATATATATATATATATATATATATATATATATATATATATATATATATATATATATATATATATATATATATATATATATATATATATATATATATATATATATATATATATTATTATTTTTTTATTATTATTATTTTTTTTTAAGATGATTATGACACCAGGACAGGCCAAAAATGATAAAATAAAACAGCTTTTATCAGGCTGTAAAGAGAAACAGAGATGGAGTGTGTAATGACCTGTCAGATGTGAAGGGATTATAAAAGATGTGTAATGAATATCCAGCTCTGCTGGGTTTTAATATACCTCTGCATTACTTTCATGATGTCTATTCCAGAAATTTTCCTTAGATGATATTATTATTATTATTATTATTATTATTATTATTATTATTATTATTATTATTATTATTGGCAACAATAATTTTCCTTTGATGATGATTGTGGAGATTATTATTATTATTATTATTATTATTATTATTATTATTATTATTATTATTATTATCATCATCATTATTATTATTATTATTATTATCATTATTATTACGAATTTGTAATTAAACCATTATTTTTGCAATTAATAATGTAGTTTTAGTTGAATGAACTAGAGTTAATTAAAGATTCTCTCTCTAATAATGTTGAAAATTATAGGCCAATCTCTCTTCTCAGCATTCTGTCTAAAATACTTGAGAAGGTAGTTACCACCCAGTTAATAAATTTCCTTGAATCAAATTGTCTATTATGTGAAGAACAACACGGTTTTTGGCCTAAACTCTCGACCAAGACGGCCCTACTTAAAATTACTGATAAAATTTATAGTAATATTGAAAATAAGAAAATATCACTTTTATTATTGTTAGATTTGTCTAAAGCATTTGACAGTGTACACCATCAAATTCTAATGAGAAAACTTTCCAAAGTTCATGTTGACTCATTTTGGTTCGAAAATTATCTGAAAGATCGAATTCAATCAGTTCGAATGGGCTCGACTCTCTCTTCTTCTTTAGATATCAGTTTTGGCGTTCCTCAGGGTTCAATTTTGGGTCCTCTGCTTTTCCTAATATATGTTAATGATTTACCTCAATTTATAAGAGATTGCCTACTTGTTATGTATGCTGATGACACCCAGATTATGCTTACTGGTGACATTGATAGAATTCCTGAAATCTTAAAAAGGGCTGAAGATATATTAAACTGTGCCAAAAGTTATTTTAACAGTAATGGTTTTTTACTGAACGAAAATAAAACTAAATTCGTTATTTTTGGATCAAATCAATACCTGTCCCGCATTCCTGAGAACATCAGTATAAATTTCAACAATGTTTCACTCTTCCCATCTAATAAGGTTAAAAATCTAGGAGTTATTATGGACAGTACCATGACATTTAATTTTCATATCGATGAACTACATAAAAAAGTGAACGGGACCCTGATTTACTTGAACAGAGTCTATGAAAGATTCGAGCCTGATTGTAGGGTAATTGTAGTACAAACATTGATTTTAAGTATTCTCAACTACTGTCTAAGTGTTTGGGGTTCCACGACTAAGACCCAGATGTTACGAGTGAAAAGGCTCCAGAATTTTGCTGCAAGAGTTGCCATAGGGGGGGTGCATAAACATGATCACGTGACTCCCCTCTTTGAGAGATTGGGTTGGCTAAGGATGGACATGAAGTTCATATATAATATCTGTCTTTTAGTTTTTAAAATAAATCATGGAATATTACCGGAATGGCTCTTCTCATTGCCAACAGTTAATCAAGTGCGTATCAATAACGTCAACACCAGATATCAGAATTCTTTTTACGTGCCCAGAACTTCCACTGATATTGGGGCAAGAGCCTTAAATGTAATAGGCCCGAGACTTTGGAACTCTTTACCCGCAAACTTAAGAAGTCGCCAAACATTACCCTCACTTAAATCTCATCTTTTAAATCACCTACTTAATAAGTGATTTTAGTCTCACTATTATCCTCCCATTGGGTAAACGAAGTGTATGTATGCATATTTTAATGTGTAAATTTTTTGATTTTGTGCTTTGCAAATTTCATTAGTTTTATTTTGACATTTTACATTGTGATTTGTAATTAGATTAATTATCATGTGTAAATTTTTTGATTTTGTGCTTTGCAAATTTCATTAGTTTTATTTTGACATTTTACATTGCAATTTGTAATTAGATTAATTATCATGTAATAGCCATTTTTGATGGAATAAAGTTTTTGACTTTGACTTTGACTTTGACTCTCTCTCTCTCTCTCTCTCTCTCTCTCTCTCTCTCTCTCTCTCTCTTTTTTTTTTTCTACCCCCCCCCCACTCTTTGTCCCAGCAAAATAGGGAGGGGCACTGTACACAGTTATTAAAGTAAATAAACCAACAGATGTACAAATAATGATGAGCCCTTAATAATAACAATAATAATAATAGTAATAATAATAATAATAATAATCTCCACAATCATCATCAAAGGAAAATTATTATCACCAATAATAATAATAATAAAAATAATAATAATAATAATAATAATATCTAAGGAGAATTATTGGAATAGACTTCATGAAAGTAATGCAGAGGTATATTAAAACCCAGCAGAGAGCTGGATATTCATTACACATCATTTATAATCCCTTCACATCTGACAGGTCATTACACTCTCCATCTCTGTTTCTCTTTACAGCCTGATAAAGGCTGTCTTATTTTATCATTTTTGGCCCACCCTGGTGTCACAATAAATTAAAAAAAAAAAAAAAAAAATATATATATATATATATATATATATATATATATATATATATATATATATATATATATATATATATATATATCCGCGATGCACTGAATCCACGATAGGTGAACAGTGAAATAACGAGGGATTGCTGTATAGTGAGTTGTCAGACGAGAAAGGTTAATAAGAGTAACTATTATGCAAGAATATTCTGTGTGGTGCTAGGACAACTGTCCCTGAAACAAGCATTCCCATCGATCATCTTTATAATGTCATATTTTTGGATCATCATCTTCAATTCTTTCAGTTTCTCCCACCAAAGGAAAGTATTTGAATACCCTATAATATATTTTGGGGTCTCATGGAAAATATATAAATGTGTGAATTGATTTTTCTTTTTTCCAGCTCCGAAATGAATGGATGTTTCAGTTTACTTGATGAGTTATCGTATTGATTATCAAAGTCTTTATCGTCTTGAAATAAACCAGGCTCTCGTTTCTCTTGGTCAAATAATTTCTATTTTTTGTCATAGCTATATAATCAGTGGAGTGTAACAGAATAAGATATATATACTCTGTGAATAAAGAAATATATTTTTTATATAACAAATGGTGTGTTTAAATGCGTCAGGTACCAGGAGAATATATATTGTGGTATTTTTCTACATTTTCATTGATTGCTGAATCAAACCATTGTTAAGAAAATCAGGATCTTATAAAGATGAGTTAAGAAAATCAGGATCTTATAAAGATGAGTAACCCTAGGGTGCTGTATAGTTATTGATGTTAAAAAGGCAAGCACTTAACCTAAGCTAAGCTAGGCAAACCTAGCTTAACTAGACCTAACCTGACCTAACTAAACTTATCCTAACCCAAGTTTCCTAAAAAAAAAAAAAAAAAAAAAAATTTTTTTTTAATTGAGTGTGACATCGGGACAGGCAAAGACTGCCCTAATAAAAAAATTTAGTAGATTATTTAACTTCTGGTGGTTACTTATTTTCACAAGATCCAAAAGTCTTGATGGCCTTGTATTACGCATTGATATTCACAACAGGGCAGAGTTCCAGATGGCTTGTGCTTTTGTAGTATTTTTCGTATTTTTTTTCTTAATTTTTGATTTCTTCAAGAGATGCAAATGCAAATGTTAGGTTTCTTCTCTGTTACAGAATTATTCCGTCAATCTTATCCAAGCACAGAATCTCTGCCAACGACTGTGTCTTCCCGTTCCAAAGTTTCCACTCAACCCTCCGATCTGGAGCCTACCTACCCTCCTCTCCCTCCATATCCCCCTCCACCCCCCTCCACTTCCCCTCCACCCTATAGCTTCGTGGCGCGAGAGCACTCTTTCGATGGTGGCGGCGCCGTTCCGGCCTATCCCACCCTCGATGGAGGGGCCTCATCTCCCTCTCAGAGGGATCGACCCCCTCCGCCTTATTCCTTCGCTCCCCGTACCCTGCCCCATGACATGAACAAACCCCAACCCGCTCCCAGACACCAGTTCTTTAAGGCAGAGAGTTTGACGCTTGACCATGGGGGATCAGACCAAGATTACCTCGTGATGAGAGAGAACGTGTTGGACAGGGGTGAATATCCTCTTTTGCTCTATTATTATTATTCTCTGGCACTGTTATTATTATTATTATTATTATTATTATTATTATTTTGGCTTGTCACTGTTAACTCGTATTGTTTTAGCTTGCTGCTGTATGAAAAGTATGAAAAGGGGATAGATCAATATCATAAAAAGTAATAATAATAAAAAAAAGTTGTGCATGCATTACCTATGCTGCTGACAGTATCAGTCTTATTTTATTATCATGATTACTGTTTTCCCTTTTGTAGTTTTTGAATGCTTCATATCAGTAATTTAGATTTATAGTGAGTTCATAAATTTCAGCCAAATGTAAATGCTCTTGTTCCTTAAAAATCGCAAAGCCACCTAGCTCATTTTTTTTTTTTTTTTTTTTTTTTTTTGTGAGAGAGAGACTTATTTGAGTCCAAATTACTTTCCATTTTTGGAACGGATCAAAGAGCCAGAGGGGATATTTCCCACTTTAGTTTTTATGTTTTTTCCTTGGTTTGTGTTTTAGTTTTTTGAAGTGAATTGATCGTTATTATAAAGTATGTAACAATGTATTTCTTGGCTAATTATCACACGTTTTGAAAATTAAATGATTAGAACCCTCTTTAGTCTCTCCCATATACTTTTCGTTGTTTGGTTGTGTTTAAACTGCACAGGACTACATCACGCTGGCCATGATTGTAAATCTCTTCTCCGTTTAACATTGATTTTTATTGGACTTTTAAAATTTTTTCCTCACTGACGCTTTTAACCAGGGAGTGCTAGAAACATTAACAACAACAACAACTATATATATTATAGAATTTGTCTTGGTTATTCCTTGAAATTGTTGTTGGAATTGCACCCAAGGGCATTTTTGTATCGAATGAGTTGTTGTTGTTGTTATTGACGTTCCCTAGGCTGTCTAGCCAGACAACTCCGGAGTTCCTAAGGAAGACCAATGCCGATCCCGGACTTTCCTTAAGAGCCCTCAGGGAGTGTATGTTGTGTGGTTAGCATTTGTTGTTGTAAGTAGTGCAGTCTCCCTGAACAGGTATCATTGAAGGAATCATCCAGACTTCTGATCGTTCAGAAGGACTGTTATATCATTTTAGTGTGAGAGATACATGCATTTGCACTGATTGGTATTTGCCTAGTAAAGGGTAGCAGAGCCAAAGCACATTCACCAAAAAGTAATATACCGTGATCACTTCTCTTAGCTCGTTCGGGATGAAGATCTCCTACAATTCCCTTCCAACCACTTTGCTTGGGTCACCCACAGGCAGTAACTTATATTACTGGGGAGTAGTGCTTCAGGAAATTTGTAACCATTGTTTTAGTATTGTGTAAAACGAAACAAACATATAAATAGAGACCATACATAAAGCTTACGGATTATATGATGCACAAGTATAGTGAAAATAAGGGGTGCTGCAGTACTGCAGTGCTTATATACGAGCCGCCTGCCCAAAGAGCAAGTGGCCAAGGTATTTAGATATATAAGGCCAGTAACAGTTGGTGTATGACCTGGTATTATCACTTTGTAGTATTTTCAATGATCTGGTATGAATAGACAGTGCGTCAATTGTGCCTTTGATTGTTATCATGAAACACATTATGAAATACAGACTGCACCACACACAACCACATATGCCCTCAATGCAATATACAGTCCCTGATAGCTCTGTGGGAAAGCCCAGGATCGACAGCGGTCTTCCTTTCAGCAACAACATTCATTTCATATTGGTTTGAGATTCATGAAGTATTTAACCTGCCCTGAGTAACCACTAACATATGCAACAGCAGTTCATTTTGGGTTGAAAAGCTGCAATATATATATATATATATATATATATATATATATATATATATATATATATATATATATATATATATATATATATATATATATATATATATATATATATATATATATATATATATATATATATATTTAAAAGCAAAATTTTAGACAAACAACGATACTAATCTGGAATCACTCTTTAGGATTTCGACTTTTCTAATCTACTTCAACACTGATTTTTTTCTTGTGTATATGGAATTGGAGATCTTTCAGATTCACAACCATGGCTCAATACAGTTCGTCTTGTACGGTTAAAACGCAGCGTTTCAACATTACGTAGGATGTTCTCAGAAGACACGTAGCTTAATTAAACAGTGCTTATTTGTGGGAGCAGTATACAATATAATTGCATGACGTTAGCTTGCGTGTTTGCATGCGTAAACAATACACGTACTTGAGTCGTTAAACACCGTTAATATTTTGATTTTAAATATCCCTGAAAGTCACCTGTGTTGAGAATGTTATACACTGTTTGTCTTGTCTTGTAATATTGATGTGTTCAAAAGGAAACTACACATGCTTTTCATTGTTTCAATGTAGGAACGAGTTTACTTACTGTGTGCTCGGAAGAACTACGAGAACGGTAGCTCTTAATATACTGTAATAAAAAATGACTTTGCTTCCAAAACTGAAATTTAGGACATATAGGATGCTTGAAAATGCTTTGAAATGGCCGAGGAACATTATAATTCATTTATAAAAATATTTCTTAAGTTCTTTTTGAGCATTCATGTACAACGATGATTTTATTTTACTGGAATTTAGGCCGTTTTGGAAGCTTGAAAATATCTAGAAATGACTGAGGAACATTGTAAATATTTATAAGAATATATCTTTTAAGTTCAACTTTTTGAGTATTCATGTACAACGACAATTATATTTTACTCTGTGTCGAAGACCTTGCAGCGTCTTTGTTGTAGGTCCACCTCCGATAGCTGTGACTCGGAAGAGGAACAGCAAATGAAGCTAGACTGACGCAACCAACATCTGCCCCTCACAGGGCATGAGAGCCTGGGAGAGGCTTCGGTTAACCTCATCTCTCACCATAAAACAAGCAGTAACACTTTTTGCTACATTGAGAAGTGACTCTCCGGCGATCATTTCAAGGCTTCTCGCTGGAGACGTTGAGAACAACCCAGGAAACACTTTATGGCAGACTATACTGCAAACAACCTCATATGCTACCCACAAAACATATGCTTCCTGAGAGCTCTGTGGGAAAGCCCTGGATTGGTATTACTTTCCTTAGTAACTGGGAGCTCTTTAGCCAAGCAGCTCAGGGAACAACAACAACTCTCGAAAAGTAGTTTTGTATTCAACCAGATAAGATTTATTAATTTTTTTTTTCATCTGTAGAGTTTAAGGGTCTAAAAGACGATTTGCTAATCTTAAAATCTCTCATCTGATTCTTAGATTAGAAATTAGATTATGAATGTTTTTACTAAATATATTGTAATTTTGAGTTTTTATAATCCACGATTAATAATTACTATTCTTGATGTATATTAGGTATAGCACTAGGTGTGTGTGTGTTGTTGTTGTTGTTTGTGTGTGTGTGTGTGTGTGTGTGTGTGTGTGTGTGTGTGTGTTTTTTTTTTTTTTTTTTTTTTTTTTTTTTTTTTTTTTTTTTTTTTTTTTTTTTTTTTTTTTGAGTAACTACTTGAGATATGTCTCTTGGATTATCTTCAATTTTTGCCTTTACATTGTGGTTCCTGAATGATATTTAGTTAAGCCAGGTTAGGGTTTGCATTTAGATGTACTTTTGAGATGTTGTTTGGTTTATTCTTGTTGGTTGATATAACTTGGTTGTATGTGTTGTTATGTATAGATTGCTGATAGATTTAATATCTGTTCCCGGAAATGGAGAAAGTATATTTTATAGCAGTCATAATGCATATGTACTGTACTTAAAATGTTACCAATACCTTAATTCGCAGGTAACCAAACCTGCTTGGAAGTAAACAATATAATTCTAGTAACGCTGTCAATAATCACATGGTACTTTGTGTACTAGGTTACTGTGTTTTGCACATATATTTTTAGAATGAAGTTTTTTTTTTCTTAAATGGGGTGTCGAATATCAATTTGGCATTTGTTTTACTTGAGGCAGGTTATTGGTCCTTTTGTTTAACAATCACCTTGTATGTAGCCATCTTGCATTCACCCAGTAGAGGGCTGTTTGATTTCCTCTCTATAGGCAGCTGTTTGACTATCATTGAAGTACTGACACTCACTGTAGACAGCTGTTTTTCACAGTGTAGATGGCTGTATGACTTCTATCTAATAGACATCTGTCTGGCATTCACTCTAGATAGCAATATTCATTTGTTAGACAGCTGTCCACATTCAAGCTACCTGTCTGTAATTCACTCTAGAGTGCTCTCTATATTCACTCTGTAGATGTCTGTCTTGATATTTCAACCTGTAGATAATTGTTTGGCATTTACCCTTTAGATGGCTGTTTTGACATTCTCTTTGTTTTTGGCAGCTGTTTTCTCCCTGCAGCTATCAGACATTCATATTTCTATAATTATTAGACAATATCTCTGTATATGGCTGCCTGGTGTTTGGCTGTCTGGCATATATACAGATTATGGCTGTTTGACTATCATTCGTTTCGTAGAGAGCTGTTATATACCCTTTTGGTATCATAGCTAAATTTCACTCTGTAGCTGTTAGTCTGACCAGCCAGTAAATGGCTATCAGACACTCGCTATGTTGTGGATTAATGGTCTTTTAGATTATCACCACATATATACTCACATATTATTATGTATTACTACATATTATTACTGTAATTTAGATACAGTCAACCATGTAGGTGTGTGTCTTCATTGATGTTTTTTGAAATATAATTTATCTGATAATTCATCTTCTTTGTATTTCATATTGGCTAAATGACTTTATAGGTACCTGTAAGATATAGTAAATCTTAAGTTGAGTTACTAAAGATTATTTGTTGAAAGATGTATGTGTTATTTGTGTCCTTTATATGTAGTGTTTGTTTTCTTATGTTCAAAATATTAGTGTGTAAATATTATTTACTTTATGCTAATTTTGTTTTTTTGTGTCTAATGATCTGATGTATATTGTTTGATACGCATTTTCAGATATAGAAAATATGAGCTTAAGCCATAGTCTGAGACCAATTACTCATTATTCTTTTATAGTTATGCAATAGGGTAGCAGGAGAATTACCCTTGGACAGTTGCCCCTGGACAAATGCCTCTGACAGTCGTCTCCAGACAATTTCCTCCGGGCTATTGCCCCTTTGATTCTCCAATAAAGAGACTTGTACAATAATAAGATTTAGGTTAGGTTTGGTTTAAGTTTGCATCATTGGGGATTTTATTTGCTGAACTATAAATTGGAATAAAAACTAATATCTAGGGCAGCTATTCTGTAAAGGCTGTTGTCCAAGGGGCAGTTGTCCTAGAACTATAAGTAAGAAAGAATGAAAGTTAATTTGTTTTATAATGCTGTCATATATTTTTTACAGTTGTATGGTATGTTGTGGTTTATGATAGTGACTTTATTTACCTCATATAGTCAGGAGGTTGCTTTTATATGAGGCACTCAGTACTATACTGGGCTAAGTGCCAGTATTACAAAATGTCAGAAAACGATAGTAAGGTATCGCAAGTTTAAAGCTCATTCATCTTGTTCACTGATCATGTTGTGTTGATGTTGCACTAAAAAGATAATTAAGTGAGTATTTACCGAGATAACAAAGTTTTAAAGTTGCTAAACTTTAAAGGCATTTTCTGGTATTTTTGTCATTTTGGCCCTTAGCCCATTATAGTACCAGGCGTTTCATATAGTGGTGGTCCTTGACTTAAAATAGTAATGTAATTCGATACATGAGTTACAATTTAAAAAGGTCATAAACCTTTGGGGTATTTATATTCAGAATGTACAGTTTAATGTAAGCTTAACAACACATGTACGCAACACTTACACTCTTGTAATTTTCATGCTAACATTTTTATTTATATCGGGATGATCGATCGCAACGTGAACAATAAGGAAATGTCACTTTTTCAATGTCTTGTAAGTTGAGGCCCATTCTTAGATTGTGTCTCATTACCTTGGTCCATATACTTGGAGAGGGAGCTTGGGGCCCAGCTATGTGATATAGGTATATAGTAGGACTGTGTCCTTTGCCTGGAGATTACTGGGTCCAGGTGATTGGGAAGGGAGCTTGGGCCCTAGCTGTATTGTATAGGTATATAGCCAGGTTCTGTCTATTCACTGTCCCTTGCCTCTGCCTTTCATTAGCTAAAGACCTCAAACCTTTGACCTCATCTTGATAAGAATATATTACTTTATATTACTTTTAATCGTGGTTAACTGCGCACGCGTGATTGGAAATGGGACTCGTGCTGCAGCTATGTGGTATACGTATATATTCGGGCTCTGTTATCACTGTCCCTTGCCTCTTTCTTTTATTATAGAACTTTAAATCAAAGGTAGTATATATTAAATTATTTAAGTTCTTGGTATACCTTAATACTTTGTTTACAGCATTCATAAGCAAACGTAAACAACACCTAAACTATAAACTTCTGCAGATTATCATTGTGTAATAGATTATTGCAGTGCAGGGTAATTATATTATATAATGTTCCACTTTACATGAATTTTTACTGTTTTACTCTTGTTTACTCTGGCTCTATCATTGAGAGTTAATTTTGCTTGCTAAAGTTTGTCTGCGTAGGTTGTATATCCCTTCGCTGCAACTCATTCTATCTCTTTCATGGCTCTCATCCTCCTGGATGTCAAGGCCTCCTCTGGCCAGGGCATGCCGCTTACTATCCTGGATTGCAAGGTTTTTCCTGGTCAGGGTGTGACTCTCACCAAAAGAGAATATTCCTGACTAAGGGATAGATATTAAAGTTTGTCACAATACCCCAGGGTTCTCTGAGAGTTTTTTTGTCACGGCAAGCAACTTTGATACCAATCATCTCTCCCGAAGATCGTTATTATTATTATTACTTCATTTGAAATGCGTTCTGTGGTATAATATGTAATAATCCTTGCTGCTCTCTTAGAGCACCTTGTTGTGGGTTGAGTTCTTTGCAAGGAAAAGATGAATAAATAAAGGGTCACATATGTACATATATATACTGTACATATTTTGTACTTATGTAC
This sequence comes from Halocaridina rubra, assembly GCA_037179515.1. Lineage (NCBI taxonomy): Eukaryota > Metazoa > Arthropoda > Malacostraca > Decapoda > Atyidae > Halocaridina > Halocaridina rubra. Next base: position 16,104 of record JAXCGZ010006684.1, read on the forward strand.
ATCTGAGTGTTTAGGGCTGAGGTTTTAGTAACTTGGTCGATATGTGGTTGGTGGATCCGCAGGTGGTCTTCAAGTGTACCCCCCTCCCACGACCCCCCCTGAGCCAGCTCCCCCTGACCGTGAGTGTGTTGAGGGTCCCCCGCGTCGCCTGGTCAAAGCCACCACTCTTCCCGCACCCACTCTCCACTCGGCAACTTCTCGCACCTCCCTCGATGACCTCACATGTAACGTACTCTTTTCAGTGGGATGATCTATTTATTCTCTTGATTGTCTTCTTTCTTATTTTCATTTAATTCACTTGATCATGTAGTCAACAGAGTTTGTCAGCAGCACTCAGGATTGATATCTCTTATTATGAGGCACGATGGTTGTCTTGTATTAAGACAGTTAACCCCATTTTTTTTGCTCTAGTTTTGACATTTTACGTAATCTTGTTACGTACTTTAATATTTACTTTAACATTTAATATATAATGTTTGTTATATTAACTTTCTTGACTGACTTGATGAAAAAAAGTTTAAGGAGGTAGTAGTTGAGAAAGAATAGTTGTTTTAGGCTCGTTACTTAGAGAATGCTTATTGTCTTCCCATTTGTCGTGCTTGCTATTGTACTATGGAATTAATGTTTTTATCAAGCGACGTTTTTGCCTAGTATCCCTTTCCTTAATGGTGTTTCATTAAAGCTCTTTAGTTAAAGGCTCAATAACTAGATAAATAAAACCGAGAAATAATTTTTATCTTTTTTATTTGATGTGTAACATTAATGTATACCTTGCATAATTGCTTCTGGTTATGTATATATATATTTTTCATTTATTAAAAAAAATTATGCCGGTCTTGCTTGGATTAAGTAAGTAATTCATATTGTTTGCTTTAAAATAAAAGATTAGTGCTTGCTTGTATGTGTATATGCTTTGCTTTTATTATATAATTGTTTTAGTGTAGAATTTTGCTTTTATATAATGTTTGATAAATAAACTAGCTTTAATTATGTTAGTGTATCCAGTGTCAATTTATATTATAATAGTTTCATCATTAGCGTCATTAATTAGCTCATAAGGCCATCTAATGTAATTATATTAAATAAATAGACCCTAACGTAACCTCACCCAAGCTGTTATTATTGTTACTGTGGCTGTTAATTGCTATGTATCCAATTGCAGTTTATTTTGTAATTGTTTCATCATTAGTGTTATTATTTAGCTCAAACGATCTCTCCAAGATAACCTAAGCTATTAGGGTAGTTAGATGACAATTAATTACTATGCAACTTGTTACTTCTCTGTCTTGAAACAGTGATGGTTGTTTTCGTTTTCATTGTGATGAATAATATTTGTAGAACAATGGAATGATCAGTATAGACTTTCATCAGGCGAATTTTTTTCACTAGTAAAGTTGTCCCTCAACTTACACGGTTTTTGTTAGCGGGGTTTTCATTATGCGCAGTTGGAAATTCTAAAAAAGAATATGTTAATTTTTTTTAAATTTGTCCTCTAAAAATACTGTACAACATATACTGTACTGCTTTACATAAATTACAATTGTATTTGGCAAAGTTTAAGTACAGTACAGTAAGCTAGGCATAATTTATAGGAAGTTGGGCAGTTTATATGCGAAGTATGGACACATATAGAAGAGTTTTAGCTATAGACTGAGTCAAAGCACACTCATTTACTACACCCAAACGTACTTTGATCACTCCTCTTAGCTCCCTGGCGATAAATGGCTTCTCTCTTAGATAAGAATTGAATGCATCATTAAGGCTTAAGAGATATTTGACAAATGAACACACAGTTACTGTGCAGTTCAGTGTTATATTTTTTATTTTTATTATATTTAATCATTTTATGCGTTACCCTCTTCATTGATGTATTTATGCATTTCATCATTTAGAAAACTAAAGGTAGTTCTTTCTGAATGAGAAGCAAGATATGAATGAGTAGCTCTATTAGATAGAAAAGCAATTTACAAAAGTACACTTTTACTCTTTCTCAACTTTGAAAATATAAGTCATCCACTTTTTTGTAGTATTTATGCATCCCCTCATAATAGAAACGAAAGGTTTGTTCTCCTGTTTTAAGAAGAAAGACTTGAATGACTTAAAATATTGAATGACTCGTTCAACCTGTAGAGCAATTTTACAGATGTATACTTCTATTTTTCTGTAGTGCACCATATTTTATACCTTCTCATCTTATATATTGTTTATTTCCTATTGCATTTTCATTGGTTTTATTAGCGATTTATCAGTCTAAAGGAAGTATTTACTGTGACTAATATAGAGTGATTTATCCATCTGAAGAAGTATATAGTTTGATTTGGCTATGTAGTGATTCATCCATCTAAGGGATGTAATTACTTTGATACATAGTGATTTAATCCAACTAAAACTATATTTACTTCGACTTTGATACATAGTAATTTAATCCATCCAAAGACTATATTTACTTTGACGTTGATACATAGTGATTTATCCATCTAAAGACTATATTTACTTTGACTTTGATACATATGATTTAATCCATCTAAAGACTATAATTACTTTGACTTTTATACAGTGTTTTATCCATCTAATGACTATGTATACTGTAACTTTGATACAAATTGATTTAATCCATATGAAGTCTATATGTACTTTGACTTTGATACATAGCAATTTAATCCATTTGGTTACTATATACAGTATACTTTGACTTTGATACATAGTGATTTATCCATCCAAACACTTTTTTACTTTTATTCATTGTGATTTATCCTTCTAAAGAAAATATTTACATTGATGCATAGTGTATATTCTAATTACATTCAGTTTCCATTTCTGTTTAATAGCAGACCTGAGTGGATCCCGCGACTCTCTCAACACCCGCGATTCAGGTGAACTTTCGTATATAGTCTGGATTTTTGGTGTTTCAGAAATAGCAACAGTGATTAATTTTTTTTTCTTCTTGCTGTATTCAGTATGTACATTCATAAGACATCCATGTACACTTCAAAATATTCACTGCATATGCCCATAAGACGAACGTGTATACTTAGTAGATGATGTAATAGTGCATAGTGCTTTCATAGTTTACTGTAAGTGTACACACCTACATATTGACATACTTACGTGTCTATTCTGTCCTCTTCCTCCACACATTCATCTTTATTAAGTGTACACACCTACAATTAAATGTACTCATGTGTCTATCCTGTCCTCTTCCTCCTAGCATTCGTCTTTATTTTAATTTTCCTTTAGTATTCATTTTTCTTATATCCTCCTAATATTTTAATTTTCCTTTTATTAAGATATGAGCTCCTCCTCCTCCTCCTCCTCCGTCTTCTTCTTCTTCTTCTTCTTCTTCTTCTTCTTCTTCTTCTTCTTCTTCTTCTTCTTCTTCTTCTTCTTGCATACATGTATACACTAACCTATAGATATTTCTGAATACAGCACTTACGTCCACTCATTCATCCTCATTCAACAATTTTTAATGACTGAACGAGGACGAATGTTATTATAGTTTTCTGTACGTATTTAGAAAGTAGTATATAGTTGTATGTAGTCCTGTCAGTAAAGTGTATTATAATTTTTTGGCAGTTGTACCTCTTATATACTAATAGTTAACAGTGTTGAATTGACCAAAAAAAAAAAAAAAATTACAATAAAAAATGGAGCTTACAAAGAATATATATGGGATTTAAAAAAAAAATTGAATTTATTATCAGATTCAGAGTTTGTTCTTTATAATTAACTTGTCTTCTGGATTTTGAGGGTGCCATGTCTTTGTCAGGTGTTATCTGTTTTGATGCTGGCTGTTTAGGGGTTATATTTAATTTGGTGGTAACCCATTTGGCTTGCACCAAGAGGATTTTTATATTTTGAAAAGCTAACCTAACCTAGCCCTACCCAACCTATCTTAAACTAACCTAGCCCTGACCTAACCAAACCAAACCAAACCGTCTTTACAAAACAGATGACCAAAGCATTGGCACCAAAACGGCATTGCCTAAACGTCCCTTTCCATTGTATTGTTGCCACAACCCAAGAAGTTTAGCTAGAGGCAGATTGATAACATTGAATTTGATTCTTAGTTTACTTGAGCCAAATAATGAAAAATAATCAGAGGAGTGGCTGAGTCAAAGCACACATTCACTAGGAGGAAAGCATACCTCGATTAATCCTCTTAGCTTTTTGGGGTGAAATATTATATTAGTAAATATGACTAAAAAGGAATAATACTACTCAAAAAGAAATATTAAAGATGACCTGTTTTATATAGTCTGTGCGGTTTTAAGTCGTGTGTGTGTTTTTTTCCAAATATATTTTCACCTAAAGACATTAGAGCTGAAATGGATATTTCTGTGCTTTGCGTACAGTATCTGTATTTTCTCATCATCATGGTGCTTGTACCTAAATAAATATTGTCTGGTTGTACTTAGAATGTATATGGTAATCATGAACAGAGGTTATATCAGAGGTACAATTGTGTTTTTTTTTATAATAGTCAAGATACTTCCCCTGTGAAATGACGAATATGGTTTTTTATGCTTCTTCTGTATGTCTCAAAAGTACAGTTTGGTAGAACTCAGGAACATTATAATTTTCTTCATTTATAATTTTTATACTTTTATTCCTTTAAGCATTATATTTTATAGATTTCTAATTATTAATATATCTTTCATTATTATTTACATTTTTTATCTGTTAGACTTACAGTGTCTTTGAAAGTTGTTTTACTAGTTAATAATAGCTTTACAGTAGTTTTTATCACGTACATTTACATACTGTGTTTATATTTCAAAGTAGGTTCTGCAACCTTGTCCATCATATTTTGGGGATGTTTTGAGTATATTTCAGGGATGTTTTAAATTTATTATACATGCAAGAAGTGTGATGTCATAACCTATGAATCATGAACTTCACGTATACGCATATACAACGACTAAGGCCTCGTTTACACCAACTATATTAGTCGCTTCAAGTCCATGACTAAGGCTCTTTTACACCAACCAAATTGAGTCTCTTCAAGTCAATACTATATACAATGGCTACTCCATTTTACATTTAATTTGTAAAGATCTTTGAAGATTTTGTTCATGCCAGAGTCATTTCAAGTCATGATGCATGACTTCAAATCCAGTCAATTTAAGTGCTGAGGCACAATTCAAGTTCAAAATGAGTGACATCAAATGACTCTCTTGAATTGATGCGACTCGACTCGATTGGTGTTAGAACGGCTTTAGAGTTTTGGAAGTCATCATCTGTTTATAAACCCTATTTTCTGTATTAGGGTATAGATGTCATATATAAAATAGCCCAGAAGAAATGTGGTATAAAATATACTTATACTTTACTTATAAAATATTCTTATATATACTTTTGGCATTTACTTGTACATACTCATAAAATATACTTATATATACACTTACAACTCAGCAAAGGCTCGACGCTGTTGTCATTTGTGAAAATATAACTATAATATCTCTTTAAAGTTCTTGACAATTGGATTAATTACCCCGTTGGGTGATTACTCTCCCAATTTTAAATGCGTATTTAGATTGTCATCATTAAGGCCCAGTTTTTGATGGCTTTAAGCTGTTATTCATTTCATTATATCGCTGTTCAAGAATTTTGTCATGCATTTGTTCTTTGAAGTGTAGAAAAATTGATTTTAATCACCCCAGTGGGCGATTAATCCCCAAAATTTAAAATGCTTGCTTAGTTTTACATTGCTGCTGCCCATTGTTTGATGGCTTTGAATCGTTACTTTAGGTTATTCTGGGTTTTTAAGTATCTTGTCACTTTTCCTATTGATTTTGATATCATCTGTATGAAAAAGTTTTTGTTTTTTTGAGTTAAAATATGTTTGTTTGTTTTTTTTAAAACAATCAGTATTTTGCTTATGTTTCTGTCATTAATGTTTTTGTATGTTTCTTTCGTTATTACTATTCTCTTATTCATTTTACATTTCCTTTTATATTGCTGTTTTGGATCGGCCGATTTCTGAATATTTGATATTGAGTTTTTGAATCTTTTACATTTTTCTATTTTTTCTTAAATGAGGACAAAGATCATAGACTTTTCGGTGATGTAGAAAATTGCATTGAAAATATTGGGAAAAAATAGAAAATGGCTCTTTTTATAAATAAAGGATTGGCACTTGTAAACTAATGTAGAAAATAAGATGCTTTACTAATTATTAATTAACCTACAAATTATTAAAGTACTTGAGATATAATTGTATAAAAACATGCCTAGAATAAGGCTTAAATGATTTAAAGGAATGGATGTTTGATATAATGAACTAATCTTTCCTTGGCAAGTAAGATAAATCACAGATATATTCAGTTCCCTGTAGGTATTATGTCGTATTAGTGTAATTTAAGAGTAGCTCACAGTAGCATAAGGGTTAGAGTATATGACTCAGGAAGTAACGAGGTAACAGACCCACAAATGAGAAAACTGTGGGCAATATGTACAAATAATTATGAAACAATATACCTACAGTGGACTATGTATATATATATATATATATATATATATATATATATATATATATATATATATATATATATATATATATATATATATATATATATATATTATATATATATATAATTGTGGAAACTTAAATTGAAAACATATATTTTTTGTTTTCACCCATGTTGTTAATTTTATTTGTTAAAATGTATTTTTTCCTTTCTATAATCCGTGTGTTTTAGATGCACTGCATGTTTGGAAATAGATCACGTATTGAATGTTAATTTTAGCTTATTTTATTATTTTCTCTAAAAGATTATTTTCTTTGAGACCTCGTATTTAACGGGAGAGTAGAAGCTGTTGGTTTGTGTTGGTTCTTATTTCATATATTTAATTTTTTTTTTATATTTATTCTGTTATTACAATATTGTTTATTTTACTGCATTTCAGAATGTTTTAATCATTATGAATTTTTTTCTGCCTTTTAGGTATTCGTAATGCCTTTTAACTTTTGTCAGTTTGTAATGTGTTTTTTTTTTATGAATATATTAATTGTCAAGCTTAATTGGTTGATAATACAAGAGTAATATTTATTACAATTATTACAAATTTACTGCTGTATACTTATGACTTGATATTGAGGAAGTCATTATTATAAAGTAAAAATTTTGATAGCTGTCATTATCATAATTGTACAACCCAATTTAACCAGAATATGTAACATAATTAATTGTAATGGATTGTAATTATAATTTTTGGTACATTGTTTCTAGGTTGGGTCGACGATAGCATGTGTTCTCGTCGACCAGATGACTATTGGGCGGAAGGCTATGGCTCTCAGGCGTTCACAACTGGCCGTCGCACGAAACACCCTCTCCCGCCGGGCAAGCCCAGGCAGAAAGCCAGCCAGACTTTAAAGGTGAGTCTCATATTTATTACATAAGTCTTATTTGATTTTTTTTTAGTTTTGAAAATGTTAAAGTTTAGTTGATATTCCTTGAGTTATTTTTTATGATATGATATGATGTGTCCACTTCATCTTATGGTTTTGTATTTTTTTTCTTTTATTTGATATTGAATTTGGTTTTTTCTCCCTTCTCAAACTTACTCTAACCTAACCTAATTAACCTAGTCCGGCCTATCCCAACATAACCTAACCCAGTCCAACCCAACCCATCCCAAGAACATGCAGTGTCATTGTCCTCACAGCATTGCCTCGTATACTGTATGGATATAATATTTAAATATGTACTAATGAATATTGATAACCAGAAAATATGCATTGGGTTGATTCCATTGATAATATCAAAACAAAATACTCTTTGGCTATTAGATTTGTATCTGGTTACAGTTTGTGTTATCAAATTGCTATATGGAAATTGGACTCATGAATGGTTACTGTCAGTATTATCCAAATAAATTTTGAAAATTAGATTTAAGTCTGGTTACTCATAGTATTATCTAAATACTTTATGCAGATGCCATTTATGTTTGGTTACTCTTAATACTATCTAATTACTCTGTGCAAATTAGATATATGTCTGGTTTCTATAAGTATTTTCTAAATAATCTATGGAAATTAAACATATATCTGATTACTCTTAGTATTATCTAAATACTATTTCCAAATTGGATTTATGCATGGTCACCCTTAGTATTATCAAGGTACTCTGTTCAAATTAGATTTATGTCTAGTTTATCTTAGTATTATCTAGATACTCTAGAATTATGTCTGGTTTCTCCTAGTATTATCAAAATACTCTATGCAAATTAGATTTGCGTCTACTCTAAGTTGTGCATATTAAACTTGTCTGGTTACAAATAAAATTTTCTAATTAGTCTGTGCAGTTTAGTTTTGTGTCTAGTTACTCTTAGTAATATCTAAATATTGCATGCAAATTAGATATACATCTAGTTACTCATAGTATTATATAAATACTATATGAAAATTAGATTTTTGTGGTTACTATTAGTATTATCTGAATGCTCTATGCAAATTACATTTGTCTGGTTACTATTAGTATATTCTGAATGCTCTATGCAAATTTGATTTTTCTGATTACACTTAGTAATGTCTTAATAGTCCATGCAGATTAGTTTTGTGTCTGATTACTCTTAGTCACACACCAAAATTAAACAGAAAGATTTTATGCCTATCATTACCTAAAAATATATGTAAAACAGAAATAATAATTTAAAAAAAATAATGATGTTCAACCTTTAAACTTGTAATGAGCTTGTAGTGTAATTATGTAATGTTAATTTACACTCTTGTTGCTTGTGGTGTATTTAAGGTCTGGCATACATCAGACCATTTTTATTAACCTCTTTCCCGGCAATGACGAGATATCTCATTTTTTTCATTAAAATTTTTCGACAAGGATGAAATCTCTTGTTAAAAAGTTAACATATGACCTCTTCACCAACAAATTGTTTTTCAAGCAGATTTGCAATTCCAGACGAATTAAGTGAGAAAACCTTCAAGAAAAAGTAATTTTATACATTTCAGCTTTTATTTGAAAGGCCGAGATGTTGTAAGTTGTGTTGGCTGATGGACAATCAACACAAAAATGCTCGTGTCTGGCTTAGGAGGGTTCAAAGAGAGCAGAAATGGACGAGAATACTTGTTCAAAGCCTAAATTTATATCGTAACATTTTGACGAGATATTTTGTCCTTGCCGAAAAATGTCGGACAGGCAAAAATAAAACATTTTGTTGTTGCCGGGGAAGAGTTTAATATGATGTGGAATTTTCATGCTGGATTGTCTATGCTATGTGATATTAGCTTTTATGAGACCTTTTTTTTATAATCGGCCAAAACCTTCTATGAAAACTGATATTTGAACTATAAATTGTGGAACTCAATTCTGTGAAACTGTATGAAACTAGTAGGTGAACCGGTATTTTTGCAAATATTTCTTCGTTCTACTCTGCGTATCGTAAGAGTTGACTAAATGGGGCAGAGCGTTGGGACTGGGAATTCCCTCCTCTGTATCTTTTCTTTCCAAATATTCAGAGTAATTTGCCATGTCTCAATCATTCCCTTTATAAGTGGAAAAATAGCTTATGTATATAGATAGATAGATAAAGAAAACAAAGTGGGTTTCTTGGCATGTGCAAAATAGTATATTTTCTTTTTTATGATCGTACATATAATAATCTTGTTTTGAAATTTTCTACAGATTGAGTCATATTTTATTTAATGCAAGTTTTTAGAGTATTGTATATACGATTGCATTTGGAGCTTTTACGGAAGGAAATTTCACTATATTGTGCTTTGGGAATACAAATTTTATTCTCATATAACTTACATGACGTAGCAGGCAATCCCTTACTATTCCTTCACAGTCTGACAAGTCACAACACATGCTCAGGCCTGGTGAGAGTAATTATTTTGTCCTTCCAGGTGTAAAAAAAAAAAAAAAAAGGTATCCATGGAGTTAGAAAAGAAAATTCAACTTTGTATGTGCTGATTGTTTGATGTAAAAGGCAACTAAAAGGGAAAGGGGAGCAGGGAAGTGGCATTTTCTCCCTTTCTAACATTTACCTTACCCCAAAGTAACTGGTACAGGATGTGAGGATATAAAGGGTATACTAACACCCTTCTGCCTGGAGTGGGATGATGGGGAGATGCTGTAGTGGTGCAATGCATGTTTTGTAAAGATATTTAGGTTAAGTTCAGTTAGGTTAGGTTAAGATAGATTAGCACCAACCAAATGGATTGTCGGTAAAGCGGGATTAGCGCCCAAGTAACCGGTGCCAAAAAGGCTGTGCCAAATTATACCAAATCCTGCTGATGCCCAGCTACCTCAGTGCTTTTGATACAGTTGTGGCCACCCTGCTATTTCCAAGTTATTGCTTTTCATTTAGAGAGAAACCTCTCAACTAACTGCTAGAGCAGGGGAAGGAAAATATTTTATATTAAATCTATGTCCATTTTACCCTGTCTTCCCAACCTAAATTTGTGATGCTGAAATATGGCAGAATGTATTACAATGATATGCTTTTTGACATCACAAACAATAATCGTAACTCTGCCACTCTTTATTGATAAGAGCCAAACTCATTCCTAACTTGCAGACGTTCCAGTCGCTGAGTGATGCAGTTTATCAGGTCACAAATAAGGTGTGTGTTTTTTTTTTCATGGGCTTCTGTAGATAGGAACCTGTTTTAACACTTTATTAACACTCCTTCCTCTTTCCAGATTCACTCCTCCACTCATGTTCAGTCTTCCATTACGGTGTTCCTTTTCCCTTCTTTTTCAAGATTCACTCCTCCACTTCTCTTGTTCACACTTCTGCCCCGCTTTTTAATTTTTTATCTTTTTTCCAGAGTCACTCCTCCACCTTTCATGTTCACCCTTCCATCCCAATATTGTATTTTTCCCTCTTCATTCCTCTACTCCTCGTGCTCACTCTACAATCCCAGTACTTTCATTTCTCTTTTCCCTCTTCATTAAAGCTATAGTTTTCCACTCCTCTTGTTCTCTCTTCCTTGCCAGTTTGTCATTTCTCTTTTCCCTCTACTTTCCAGATTCACTCCAGTGCTCCTCATGTTCACTCTTTCATCATGGTTTTTTTTTATTTCTCTTCGCCTTTCCAAATTTAGTTCACGCCTCATGTTAACTTTTCCAGTCCAGTTATTAATTTTTCTTCTTTCCAGATTCACTCTTCTACTCTTCAAGTTCACTCATCCTTTCCACTTTTTCACTTTTCTTCTCCCTTCTCTTTCCATATTCACTCCACTACTCCTTATGCTCACGCTTCAATCCTGGTTTTTCATATCTCTTTTTCCTATTTTTTTCTAGATTATCTCCTCCACTCTTGATGCTCACTCATCCGTCCTAGGTTTTCAATTCTTTTTAATCATTTATATCTAGGACTTAAATACCCATTGCCTTAAAACTCTTGTATCACGATTTTTCATATCTTTTCTCCCCCTTCATTCCAGAGTCACTCCTCCACTCCCCATGTTCACTCTTCCACCAATGTTTCCCTATTCTTTCCAGACTCGCTCCCCCCACTCCTCATGTTCACTCTTCCATCCCTGTTTTTTTTTTTTCTCCCTTCTCTTTACAGATTTACACCACTCCTCATGTTCACTCTTCCATCCCTGTTTTTGTTTCTCTCCCTTTTCTTTCCTGATTCTCTCCACTCCTCATGTTCACTCTTCCATCCCAGTTTTTCTGTTTCTTTTCTCCCTCTCCTTTCCAGATTCCCTCCTTTACTCTTCATGTACGCTCTTTCGTCCTTATTTTTCATGTCTTTTCTTTTTCTTTCCAGATTCATCCCTCCACTCCCCATGTTCACTCTTCCATCCTGTTGTTTCATATATCTTCTTTCTAGATTCATTCCTCCAGTCCTTGCATTCGCTCTTCCTTCCCACTTTTTAATTTTTCTTCTCCCTCTTCTTTCCAGATTCACTCCTCCACTCCTCATGATCCCTCTTCTAACACTGTTTTTCATTTCTCTTCTCCCTCATCTTTCCAGATTCACTCATCCTCTCTTCGTGTTCACTCTTCCAACCCAGTTTGTCATATAAGTTTTATTTTTACTTATACTAAATTATAAATCCACGGCCTTTTATCTTTTTTCCTTTTTTTTTTCTTGTCTCATAAGTCTTCTTTTAAAGAGTTTGAATTCTCTTGCCTTTTCACTACCATCCTTTTTTTTTTTTTTTCATTTTTTTTTCGTGTTGTAAGAACTATAAGTCTGCACCTTTTGCACTATTCCATGTTTTTTTTTTATTATGTCTTGACTTTTCATGTAAAAATAGAAATATATATTTCATTCTCTTATGCTGTACTCTAGCACCTCAGCAATCATTCTTTGAAATTACCCACCAGTCACGCAAATCACTAATTATTTGATGTCATCCTTTGGCACCAAACTAACTCCTCTTTAAAATTAACCACCAGGGATGTAATTCAATAATTCACCAGTAATTTTTATGCTGTAAATGACCTTAGAGACAATAAACTTTGTAGATTCTTAAGAACTGAGTGGAAATTTATTTCTTGTTCCTCATGTGTGTTACCATTACTTCTATTGTTATCATTTATTAAGAAATGCTCCTTAGAGATTAAAGAATTAATGTCTGAATTATAGAACGTTTTATCAAAAATTCTTGTGATAATATCAAGCTCTCCACCTTTGGAAATCTATTATGCTGTTTCTAAGGTCTATATGAATCACTTCTATGGTATCTTGTCCTCACAAGCATTGCTATTTTTATGCACCCCTTAAATCAATTGAATGTTTGCCAGAACTGGTAATGCGTATTTTAGCACTGACTAATCAAGTAATTATTAAATATAAGGATTGTATTGATAACTTTTTTTGACTGAATCTGTTGTGCAATCACTAACAGCTGTATATATAATAAACATTGATACCTGAAACCACGATATGTATGTAAGGGTTTATTTGGCTGGTATCATCATTATTACATATAGCGTATTAACCTCTTCCTCGACAGTGACCAAATATTGGCATTTTACGTCTGGGATGAAATATCTCGTCAAAAAGTTGCCATTTGAAATTACACTCTGAATAGGTTGTGGAGTGGCAGGGTCTTTGTCGTAGGTCCACCCTTCGGAGCTTCAATAGAGGCCAGACTGCTACAACCAAACACTGCCCCCCTTTGGGCACGAGAACCTAGGAGAGTCTTCGGTCACCCCGACAATTACCTAGTTTCTCAATGCAACACGCACAAATTTTTCTACACCGAGAAATGACTCTTAGGCAGTATATTCTGGAAGATACCTTCTAGCCAGAGACATTGAGTACAACCCTTGAAGCACAGTATGGAAGACAGCACAGTACACGACCACTTATGCCGCCAACATTACATACACTTCCTGAGAACTCTGAGAGAAAGCACGGGGGATCAGCATTATCTTCCTGAGGGACTCGGGGCTGTTCGGCCAGGCAGCTCAGACAATAACACCAACAATAACGCCACTCTGAACAAGAGTATTTTTGTGTTAATCATACATCTTCTAACCTCATATACAGCATCTCATCATTTCCTGTAATAGTTGAGACATATCTAAAAATTACTTTTCACGATTTTTCTCAATTATTTTGTTTGGAAAGGTAATTTTCTTTTTGGTTATTTGTCAGAGAATAGGTTAAGAAAGCAGTGGCATAGGAATAGACATAATGAATAATAATCTTCCTTTATATGTGTCACTATTAGTCTCCAATATGGGGGGTGGATACAGAATGTTACTGGGTAATTAAGGCTGGATGCCCTTCCTAGTGCTCCACAGTTTGCTCGATCGTGGGTCTGCCATCTCCCCGAGTCGAGCACTGACCACTCCTGCACTAAGGTCCCCTTAGGAACAGATATAGTGATCGATATTACATCATGGACCCCCTTTTCTGCTAAAGGTTAGGATGGTGCCTTCTTTTGTAGGACTTTAGTTTGGGCAGGTGTGATCATTACCCAGAGTGAATGCCCTTTCTAGCCTCGGACTGTGACTGGCTGCGAACCCTCAACCTGACAACTAAGAATCGCGAGCGTTGCAATTTGCCACAATACCACTTTGGATCAGTAGTTTATTCAGTATACAGAGCTAATGCTACCTTAAAAAATTAATTGTAAAAATTTATTTTATTAGGGTACATTTCTAAGTCAATTTAGATAAAAAAAAATTTAATTTTCTTCAAACTAAATTGTTGAATAAATTAAATATTAAAGGTTAGTAAATC
>JAXCGZ010006685.1:5000-7500 GCA_037179515.1 Halocaridina rubra
TGGAGTGATGGCTCTTACAACCCTAGACACTCACCTAGGCATACAAACTTTGGGAAGGCCCGATCATACCACGGCACGTACTCAAACCAGCATTACACATCCAACGGCAGGTACAGACACCAGGATCCATGGGCTAACCCCAGAACACACTACAATGATGAATTCCCAGCAGAATCATACAGTCGAAACTACAACTATGACTATGGATACCACCCCAATGAAACATGGTAATACCTCGTCTCCTGCTGTTGCTGTTACTGCTGTCGATGTGAAAGTTACTTGTAAATATAATGATAGATTATCTGTCGTACATATAAATGCACAATCCCTGTTATCCCATATACTAGAAATTGAACATAAGCTTGTACAAGAAAATATTGATGTTCTTTGCATTAGCGAATCATGGCTGTATCCGTCAATTAATAATGCATTTATTAATATTCCTTCATATAATATTTATCGCTATGACAGTGGTAGAGGTGGAGGTGTATGTTTATATGCTAAAAATTATTTGAAGGCCACTGAACTAAATCTTGAAACTGAGAAGCACGAAGGAGTGGAAGATAAATGGATCTCTGTCCAACATAAAAAGTTTCCTTCTATTATCATAGGCTGCGTGTACCGCCACCCCAAAGCCTCGGTAACCTCCTTTAGCTATATTTTGGACGTTTTTAAGGAGATAATTTTAAAAAACAAACCAGTTTTTATATATGGCGATTTTAATGATGATCAACTAAAAAGAGAAAATAAAATGAGTAGACTTATTAAGAATTTAAATCTAGAACAGATTATAAATAAACCAACTAGAATCACTCCCACTTCAGTTTCCCAAATCGATCTAGTAATAACAAACTCCAAACATATGATAACTAAGTGTGACGTAATGCCAAGCCCTATAGCAGACCACGAGGAAATTGTAACGTCCCTAAATATTCGCAAACCAAAGAGACAACCAATCTTTAAAACATTCAGATGCTTAAGAAATTATTCACAAGAATTACTTTGTAGTTTACTTATGAATGAAGTACATAAATTAAATGAAATTCTATATACCGATAATATAAATAAACAAGTAAGAATTTTAACCAGTGTCTTATCATCATGTATAGATCGATGTGCACCACTCGTGACAAGAGAAATATTTCGTCCCCCCGCTCCTTGGATAACAGATGACATAAAAAACATTATGAAAGAAAGAGACAAACTACAAAATGAAGTAAAACTACAAAGAGATAATATCCCTTTAAGAGAAAAGTTTACAGAGCATAAGAAACAAGTAAAATCATTATTAAGTAACAGTAAGAAACAGTATTACAAAAATGAATTTCAAAACGCTAAAGGCAATATCTCTGATACATGGAAAATTGCTAAAACCATGCTTTCCAATAACTGTAATAAAAGTAGTAACATATCAATTATACCCGATGAGGTAGATGTAAGTGCTAAAGCAGAAGAGTTCAATAATTTTTTCGCTGAAGTGGGGAAAAAAACCTTTGAAAAAACAAAAAAAGAAATAATAAATGAAATCAATAATAGTAATGGTGGTAATAATAATGATGATGGTAGTAGTAATAATAATAGAAATGTTGATAATGGTGTAAATAATAATGATGGTGGTAGTAATGGTAATGATAATAGTGATGATGGTAGCAATAATAATAATAATGTAAATTTGGAAGAACATAGTGCATTCAATAGAAGTACTGATGTCTTTAACCCTACTACAGTAGATTGTAATACAGTAATCTTAGTAATAAAAAATCTGAAAGACTCTAATGCATATGGATCAGATGGAATTTGTTTTCGTTTTATTAGAGATTCATTATTTGTAATAGCTTATTATCTGACGGTAATAATCAATACTTCCATAGTTACCAATATCTACCCAGATTTATGGAAAAATCCCCATGTAATTCCTGGTTTTAAAAATGGAAATCCTGACGACGTCTCTAACTATAGACCAATCTCTTTACTACCAATTTTATCAAAGATACTTGAAAAGATTGTTGCAAATCAGTTAAGTGAGTTTCTTGAAAAAAATAAACTTATTGCAAAAAGTCAACACGGTTTCAGGCCAAAATTATCAACTGAAACTGCCTTATTGAAAATATCAGATGAAATATACAAAAATATAGATAATAAGAAAATATCATTGCTACTACTACTCGATCTTTCTAAAGCTTTTGATAGTGTAAACCATAGTATATTATTAGAAAAATGCAAAAAAATGAACATTGACCCAAGCTGGTTCGAGAACTATTTAAAAAACCGCTACCAGTCAGTCAGAATAAAAGATACAGTTTCAAGTTCCAAGAAGGTATTGTTTGGGGTCCCTCAGGGATCGATCCTAGGACCTATACTTTTTCTAATATATGTAAACGATCTAGTAAAATATTTACCTAACTGTTATGTCATTCAATATGCTGACGATACTCAAATCTTAATTGAAGGAGAAATTAATGATTTAGAAAATATTATTCGTAGAGCAGAAGAAATTTTG
>JAXCGZ010006685.1:12500-30212 GCA_037179515.1 Halocaridina rubra
TCCGATTTTATATATATATATATATATATATATATATATATATATATGTATATATATATATATATATATATATATATATATATATATATATATATATATATATATATATATATATATATATATATATATATATATATATATATATATGTATATGGCTCCTGCAAGCCAACATCCTCTGATGACCTTTTATCCTATATCACTCATGTATGGTCATTTTCTGAGGAACTATGGGGATTGCTTTGTCGTCACCTTTGGTATTTCTAAGGCTTTTGACAGAGTGTAGGACAAGGATCTGTTGTTCAAGCATCCTGCTTATGGGATTACCCCTTCTCTCTGTTGTCTGATTTCCAAGTCTCTCTCTGACTGTTATATGTCTGCGGTTGTTGACAGTGCCACATGTAGCTTATTCCTAGTTACCAGTGGTGTTCCATAGGGTACTGTTTTATCACCTATTCTGTGCCTTCTTTTCATCAACGATATTCTCCAGTCCTCATCCTTCTCTATTTTCCACATCTTTGTCGAAGATTCAGCCCAGTCCTGATTCCATTGTTCTCTCATCACAGCCTTCGTCTGCTACACGAAATCAGTATCAAATTATTCTCTTTTCAGCAATCAACTTCGATTTACAGAGAGTATTTGAGTGGGCAACTTAATTATCTTCTTCTGCTCCTGATAAATCTATTGTTTTTGAAACAACGAAAGGTGTCCTCTTAATATTATAAACATAATAGTCATTCAAATAGACTCTAACTTGACTTGGAGTAATCACGTTATTCAGATTTATAAAACTGCATCTAAGAAATTGTTTTTTTTTCTTCGTCTTAGTAATTACTTTCTTCTTCCCAAGTATATAATATCAATAAAGGTTTTAGTCATACTTGCTTAGCATATTATCTCAAATCTGCAGTGATTCTTATTATAAGTACCGCCTTGATAGGATTGAATCTAAGGTCAGCTGACTTATCAACAACCCTCTCTTACCTCCAATCACTACTCTCTTTCTCTTCGTCGAAAGGTATCATCTCGATCTCTTTTCTATCGGAGCTATTTCCATTGCTGCTCTGATGAGTAGATGAGTTGAAACCCTCTCCCCCCCCCCGCTAGCGAGGCCACATAAAAAACACGCCAAGCGGACTCGTCACACAAAAGCAGTTTGGAGTCTTGTAGCTCACGGCTTGTTTGGTGAAGTCACTGCTACTTTTTTTTTCACTTCCAGACTCTGGAAGTCTCATCCTCCTTCTGTCCTTCTTGACTCTCATGACCATCCTACTTTTAAAATATGATCTATCGTCATCTCAGGGCATAATCCTACCATATTTCTAGATCTTCATTTCTTTGAATATTCTTTCAGCCTGTCCTCGTCTCATTATCTATTATTCTCTTATTTATGCCTTGTACTAAGTTTTTTTTCATGCCTGTCCCGTTGTCACATTCATGATATATATATATATATATATATATATATATATATATATATATATATATATATATATATATATATATATATATATATATATATATATATATATATATATATATATATATATATATATATATATATATATATATATATATATATATATATACATATATATATATATATATATATATATATATATATATATATATATATATATATATATATATATATATATATATATATATATATATATATATATATATATATATATATATACATATATATATATATATATATATATATATATATATATATATATATATATATATATATATATATATATATATATATATATATATATATATATATATATATATATATATATATATATATATATATATATATATATAAGTGTGTGTGTGTGTGTGTGTGTGTGTGTGTGTGTGTGTGTGTGATTTCCTAATTGTGATTACCCAATTGTATTTACAGGAAAGAACCAAAGCTCGTATCTTCCCGTCTCCTGGTCGGTTCCATTTTGTACTTAGTGATACTTATACCTGTTCTTAAAACTATTGATTGAGATAGCATTTACTACCTCCTCGCTTAGCGAATTCCAATTATCAACTACTCTTACACTGAAAAAGTATTTCCTTACATCCTGCAAACAAGTTTTCTTACGAAACTTCAAACTATGACCTCTAGTTCTAGAGCCAGCCATATCAAAATATCGATCCCTATCCACTCTATCATAACCATGAAGGAATTTAAAGACTGTCATCATATTCCCTCTCAATCTTCTAGCTTCGAATGATGGTAAGTCTAATTCCCTCAGCCTCTCATCATAACTGAGATTACGTATTTCTGGCACCAGTTTCGTGGCATGTCTTTGAACTTTTTCAAGCTTAGCTATGTGCTTTTTCAAGGGCGGATTCCAAAAGGGGATTGCATATTCGAGTTTTGGCCTCACATAGGTTACATAAATATATCTGAACATTTCCTTGTCCATGTGCCTGAAGGCTACCCTTACATTTGATAAGAATGCATATGCTGCCCTTACTATGCCATTTATATGTATTTCTGGAGACAAATCTGCCAGTATGTTTACTCCTAGATCTCTCTCATTTTCTGTCTCTTGAAGTTGTACTCCAGCCACCGAGTAGTCAAGCTTGGGCCTTCTTGCACGTGTACCCATTCTCATTACCTTACATTTTGAAGGTAATGAGAATGGGTACAAGTGCAAGAAGGCCCAAGCTTGAGTGTGTGTGTGTGTGTGTGTGCGTGTGTGTGCGCGCGCGCATGTGTGTATAAACGAAAAACACGTTGATATTGAGGGGAAAATGAATTTACCTCGCAAGTCATATGATTATGTTACTATACCGACTTTGTTACTACTTCAGACGAAAATCTGCATATAATAGCTCATCCGAAAGCAATCATGAATTTTTCTCGTTTTTAATATGTGAATTTCACGTACAACTGTAACATGTTGGTATAAGAATGTATTGATTGCACTGTGATATACAGATTTTTTTCTTCCGTAGTAGCCCAGTTGGTACAGTGGCATGAACATGTCACCTGCAACGCATGTTCGATATATATATATATATATATATATATATATATATATATATATATATATATATATATATATATATATATATATATATATATATATATATATATATATATATATATATACATACATACATCTTGAGAATGCTGTTTTCGAACTATTACACTACTGTATTACTGTAATACTACAGTAATGTAATTTGATGAGTATGAAGTGTGATCCTCTCAAAATAAATTTTGACATGCAACTTCGTACAGTATTATACTAATAAGGTGTTCTCATTACAGGATGCGGTGCATAATGCAAAAAACGTCAGGTTCCTTTGCTGTCATCTTCTTAATTGGGTGCTCCTCTTCCATGACATGGGCCCTACCAACTACACAACTTACCAGTGTGAATTCTAAAGGAAACGACTCCAGTTTCAAGTCCAATGCAAAATGGAGCGAAGTAGAAAGCACAGGTGATGAAACAGGGTTAGATGTAGATAGGCAAAGATGGACAAAAGGATATGTGAGAAATTCTCGTGAGTCCCGGAAAAGACCATATGTACCTTTTAACAGTTTAACATTCATGGCTTCAAATAACGAAATTCCACCAGGTGATTGGTATGCTTCAAATTCTAGTAATATAAGGCAACAAATTGCTGGTAGCAAATTGGCAGGTTATAAACCATCATCAGACACGAATGTTACTACCTTAAGGACTACAGAAACATCATTCTCATCAACGTACACAACAATAACACCCTCAACATCCACAGAACTTTTTCATTTAAGTAATACTCCAAATACAAACACGAAAGTAAGTTCAACTTATAGACCAAACATACTTCAAACACTGTACACATATACAAATATGCCTTTTACCCAAACTCCAAGAACAACTAAAATCTCATACACGACCATACCAGTACCGTCTACAAACACTTCAAGGTCACCAGTGACAGAAAATCCACTAATGCAGTCTTATTTTACCACGCTACATAAATATCATTCAGTTCCCCCATTTAATTTTTCAGCTGAGACATTTTCATCCAACATCAAGGAATCAGTAACATCAGCTGATAATATGAATATAGGATTTCCATCAAAAATAATAACGTTCATACCAAATCAATTCACAGGCAAACCTCTATCATCTGCAGTCTTAGTTCCAGGTGCTTTAAAGCATAATCGCACTACAATAGACTCATTTTCTACTTGGAGGCCTAGTCTTGATAACTTGGAAAATCTAACTACCACATGGCCTACAACTGCTTCTACCATAAACTTAGTTACAGTTAAGCCCACAACATATTTGGAGGAAATCCTCACCACACCAGAATCCTCAAGTAAGCCCAATGTTGGTTCTTTTACTGAACACCTTAACAAGTTTGCTCCATTAACTTCACAAGTAAAGGGAAGGCCAACTACAAGAGCACCAGTTTATAGCACTCAAAATAAAGTAAACCATAATCCTTACAGACCTACACAAGCAAGTAGCTTAATCAATAATTATTTTCCTTCCAAGACTACCTTTCATCCCCATTCTCCCAAGAAAAATGCTACAGTGACATATTTTCAAAGTACACCAAGCAGCCAACTTAAAAAGGGTCCTCTTACAGTTATTAGTGATGGATACTATTCATTACGAAATTCCAGTGAAGAAAATTTAGCTTTTAATTCCTTGGAAACAACTCCAGTCCCATTTCTTGACAAATTAATTATCAATGAAGCGCTAAGTAAGTTCACTAAATACAGCATAAAACCCATTGTATCTACAACACAAAGTGCAGGTGCAGAGGTAACCACAAAACCAATAATATTTATAGAGGAGCCTAGCACAATAGGGCTTTCAAATCACACTATTAGGCATGCAGGTAATCATGAGACTGTTGTACTGCATTTCAAGGATAATAATGAAAGAATAATAGAATCTGGACCATTTTCTGAATGGGTTACAAATCAAAAACCACCAGCAAGGCCACATCTCATCCCTGTTCAAGCTCCTTCCCTAGCAGACAGAGTATCAACTTTTGTTAGAAACACCAAGAAAACCACAACAACATCATCTCCAGTACAGAAGGGTACACCAAGCAGTGATTATGAGTATGACTTCTATGAGGATAACCTGAGTGAGTACTATGCAATATATGATAATTATTTTGTGGAAGACTCTCTTCATAATTCTGGTGTGCCTCCTCCAATCTTCCCTGACCTCCAGACGTTAACTTGGCCCTACACATCACGGCCAGCTACTAAACAAACAACTGAAACTTCACTTCCCTTAAATCTTAATGATTCTAACCTACATCCAATGCATCTTGAAACATATTTTCCAGAATCTCAAATCCTACCAAATTTGCCCTTTTTAGTGCATAATACTCCAACAATACCTCCTTCACTGCCAATTCCAACTTCACATTCAGATGAAATGTCTATGCCAGTTTTGAAAGGCTTTGGACTTGATTATTCGAAAAATAGTCAGCAAGTGCACTCAGATATACATCAAGAACTTAACACTGAAAGACATTTTTACAAAGCAACTTACCCCATTAGTACTGATTTCAATAATACCAATTCCTTTTTAAAAAACTATTCACTTTCAATAGCCAACTTTACTCAGTTGGAATTGTCAACTTTTTCTTCATTAATTAATAATACATATACAGACAGTTTCTCCAGTGTGATATCAGATGATAATGTGCAACTTAATCTCCAAAGCCTTAATAAAGAACACCATTTTGATTATACAAAATTGAATAGAACTGTTGTCAATTCTGGAAATAATGCACATGACCTCAATTCCAATAATATAGACGTTTTGGAAACAGGCTACATTCCAACACACCCTATTCTTAACAAATCCACTCCTCTATCCCCTTCTTTAATATACACATCTATTAACACTCATAACAACCAGAGAGAAAGCGGGATATTAGCTTCAGACATAAATTCATTTATTGGTCTAAATCCTCTAAGACTCCAAAATACCTATAACAACGATGAAAAGAATTCTTACTTGTATGATAACAATTTCTCCTATAAAGAAAAATATACATTCCCCAACATGGAAGAGATACATTTAAGCAGTCCTGCATTTACCATAGGTAGCATGAACAGGATTCCTCCGCAATCATCTTTTTCCTCGGGTAATCATATTAACAACAAATTTACTGATACATCACATCAGAATAAGCAATTCAATGAAAATTTACAAATGAGTAGTTATTTATTTGATTCTGTAGATGTGAATGATATAGATTTATTAAGAGAACAACCACATGTACAATATATTAGGACATCTCAAAACATCAACAATAAGTTCAACGATTTTCTTACTGAGCCTTCAAAAAGTAATGAAATTCTGCTACCTTTCGATATCTTGAGTATGTTAGCAAAAATTTTAAATTCATCAAAGGATGATAGCTCATTGCAAATTAATACATCAACTTCCTTAGGAAAGGAAGAGCTGACTACAGTAAGTCCTACGCATAAACCACTAATAATGGATTATAGTGGTCTCAGTCTTGACGGTTTCGTCAGTCAGAGGATAAAAGAAAAATATCCTTTCAATCGCTCTCAAGGACTCCTTCGACCATTGGAAAGCATATCTTCAACACCTAGACCTTCCATAGCCCCATCTGCAATAACTGTCAGGAATCAAAGCATGTTGATTCCTCATAAAAAGCCACCAGTGGTAGTAACGGCTGAAAATGACTTAAGACCATTTGTTGGAACTTCTTTTCCTAAATCTATATATCAACCCATCTTAAGACCTTTTCTAAAAAATCTCACTCAGAATTTGACACACAATCTAGACAATTTTTTACACCAATTCAATAACTCCACCAACAAGCCAGACATTTTATATGACATGCATGAACACAGCAGACTACCTTCTAAACCAACTATCCAAGATATTAGTACGGACGTTCCAGTTTCTGAATATGTTAAGAGTACTTCCGAGAGTTCAAGACATTCTATTCTTAATGTAAGCATGAATGATGTGAATGCTGTGAATGTAAGAGGTAATACTGAAGCACAATCACACACTGAACAGGACGGCAGTAATAAGGTTGATTATATAGAGAATATTACATACCCAAATACACCTTTTACTAAATATAAACACTCAATATCATCCACCATACCGTCGATAACACGTGACACTGATAACTCTTCTGTTTTTACTCAATTTACAGATCCAGGTGGGATACAAGATCATTTCGACCCAGGCACCTTAGATCAGGGAAACACACTGACAGAGACACAACGAGACCATCAACCAGTTGTTGTTGTAAAACTTTGGGAAATAAGAAATGGTCAGTTAAATTTGCTTAAAGAGCAGCCAGTGCCTTTGGAAATGTTTAAAAATTCTTCGCTCTCTAATGGAGCTGTTGTCAACCCACAAGAAGTGCCATCAGAAGTCTTGAAAGTGCTGGCTGCTAATAATGAGGGACTTCATTCTCTATACGACCCATCCCTTTATAATCACAATCGTATAAAAAGATCGAAGAATATCAACAACGATACCTTTATAAGGAGATCATCAAAACCTTCCAGTGAGCGAAAGGGAAAAAGCATGAACACAAATCCAGGTTCATTTCTGAAACCACTAGGAAATATATCCCAGAAGATAACACCCACTCGACGTACTTTGCATGATACTAGAACACTTAATTTTCAGGTAAATGAAAATCTAAGCAACAATAATAGCCAACAGATAATTCATTTGTTAAATTCAAAAGAGTATCCTGAATCTCACTATGCTCAAATAAGGCCATCCACACGCCAAGCAATGGTATACTTTTCCCAGCCATTATATACGACGACCACAGGAATGCAAGCAGAAGCAACAGGAACTGACAGGACAAGTAGATTAAAAGAGAAGTCAACATCACTTGCTCATCAAGCAAATGTAGAAAACAAAAATAATGTTTTTCTGCGTAACCAAGCGTCATCACCAGAGTTCCAACCAAGGTTTACCAATACACAAGATCGAGATACAACGCAACAACAAATCCTAACAAACAATGGATACTTTGGAGGAGTAGGTAACCCTACCTATTCTAACCTACCACTGGCTATTGGCACTGCTTTAGCAGAAGATGATGTCCATTATTTACAAGTACTTACTCAGTTTGCTAATCAGTTGGCTAATTCACCTTCCACAGACCCTAGAATGCAATTGTTTTTGAATCATTTATTTCATTTATCTCCTCAACTTAAAGGGTTAGAGAAACATCATATAGATGAAGCTGATCCTCTAACAAAGAGCAGGGAAAATAATCCCTCTCTTGGATATGGCTCAAGTCAAATTCAACCTGACTCAAATCTTAAAGGGTCAGTTTTGGAGTTATTACCCCATGATCTGCCTCATGTTAATCCATTGCTACCTCCTAATGGAGATGCAACCAGAGATCCAGTCAACCTGGGAGATATTCTCACATCCCTACCTTCAAGCAGCGCCATAAACAAAGAACAATTGCAAACCATACTCAACTCTTTAGCAGGCACAAATACCTTATCAGGCCATCTTGGTAGTCAGGGTTATTTAAACCAGAACAATCAAGGCACTCAAAACTCCATGTTAGGTAATTATGACGAACAGCCAACTTTCGATAAACCAACAATTTTACAAAATGCTGATTTGGACAATATTGCCTCTGTGGAAAGTCAAGTTCAAGCTTCGAATCCTAGTGCTCAAGAAATACCATTTTTTCCTTTTCTTCATAAAGGGCAGTCAAATCCTCCAACATTTCAACAACAACATCTTATCCCTTCAAATACTGAAGAAACTGGCTCTCACTTACTATTTTCAAATCCACCAAGCCAATTTGAGGCATCACAAGATATTTCACATCTGAGTCATCTCCGTCCACCACGTCCAACATCAGCAATGGATCCTATAAATTTACCACAGACTCTTATAGGCAACCCATTTGGTGATTCTATAAAGTCCTCCTTCCCTCCTGCTGTTCAACAATCATATGGCATATCAAATTATCCGAGCCCACTCTTAGATTTTATCCTGAATAATGCATCAAGACCTGGATTCCTACCACAAGATGAAGGTTTCCCCTTCCAACAATTAAACACTCCAAATACATTTAATGGCAATGGTTTCAATCCATTTGATGCATACATCCCAGCAACTGGAGATCCTCTTCTCGGTCCATCAATAAATCCTTCAATAACTGTTGTGAAACCTGTCCCAGCTACTTTCAATGGAGCTTCAAATGTTCAAAATTGCGTCAACAATACTCTCTGTGGCCTCGGTTTGGCAGGCTTGCTGAGTGCTGGCATCTCAAAAGCTCTCTTGTTACCATTTCTGCTAGGTAGACGTCGTCGTGATCTATCAACGCCCTCAAGGAATGGGCAAAAAAGGAGTTCCTTCTTGTCACCAGATATGATGTTCTCGCATCGTTTTAATAATGTGTCTAACATTACGAACAAGAATTCGCAAAACAAGTACTCTCACATAAACAATACCATACACCACGCTAATGAATCAAATGCATTGAGAATTGATTCTCTTGATATTGTAGATCATATGAAGAGTCTGTTGGAAATTTTCAGAGTCTTGCCACAAGAACAGCAAATTTTTCTAATGAATAATACACTTCAGTACCTCAGGACAGATAACGGCTCTGCAGAAATATATATGCAATAGCAAGATATAACTTTTTGCTACAACTACTGCTACTACTACTACTACTACTACTACTGAGAACAGTAGTAGCATTACTAATAATAATAATAATAATAATAATAATAATAATAATAATAATAATAATAATAATAATAATAATAATAAAAAATAATAATAATAATAATAATAATAATAATAATAATAATAATAATAATAATAATAATAGTAATAATAATAATAATAATAATAATAATAATAATAATAATAATAATAATAATAATAAAATTCAAATGCTTTAATCACTGTTAAAGAGATACCTGAACTTATCTGGAACACTACTAATGCAACTACAAATGACTAAAATCGACACATTTCTAATGCATTCACTTATATAAACCCAACATTCATTGTCTGGTCATTATATTATGAAAACTATCATTAAATAATTAAAGACAATTTCACAATACAAGTAATAAATAGGCATATAGGGTTAGAGTTCTACAAATAATATATATATATATATATATATATATATATATATATATATATAATATATATATATATATATATATATATATATATATATATATATATATATATATATATATATATATATATATATATATATTTTTAATTCAGTATATAAATGGCTTCAATGGGCCATCAGAATTATAACTAATATATATATATATATATATATATATATATATATATATATATATATATATATATATATATATATATATATATATATATATATATATATATATATATATATGCATTAGTGGCAAGTTTAAACGTTAACCATTTAAAATGCCAATAACAATAACATTTACAAATCAGAGGGGCAAGTATAAGAAAATTATATCAGTTGTGCAGTTAAGCCAATAAAAAGGATCACAAAATACTAAATATATGAGAGGATACACATTTTGAAGGCAACGGAGACTCCTCCTGACTATTCGATGTATTATTCATTCTCATGTGTATATTGTTTCATAAACACCAGCTGTCCAAGATGGAGAGAGTACTGCCCTAACTGTTCACTGCCCTTACGAATCAAGTCGTGTGACTCTGCCTATTTCATGGCTCGTTGTTCATCAAATCTGGAAATTTCGCGAACGCATAATTACTTACATTCATTGGCTACTCATCAAGAATATTCACCAAAGCCCAAAAGTTATCTTTTACACTTGTTAAGTTTTATCTTCAGGAGTTGGAAAAACGCATAATGGAACGCAAATTGTTCCTCCCATCATTATGGATTTTGATATTCAAGGACAAAATGGGATAAAGTAATGCTTTTATTACATACTATGATTACAGTGTTATAAAATATAGTTACATACGTATATCACATGTTGTAATTTACTTCTCAATTTGCGTAGATTACTGAACCATTGTTATTTATAGCTATACTGTTGATTTTTTTATTATTATTATGAAAGAACACTTTCTCTTTCATTACTCACGACATATATATATATATATATATATATATATATATATATATATATATATATATATATATATATATATATATATATATATATATAGTAAGGAAGCCCATCAGTGAAACAACACATAGATAATAACGCTATATTTCGGGTCCTAACTGGACCCCTTCTCAAGCACAAGTCCAGTTAGTTTTGGGTCCAGTTGGGACCCGAAAGTTATCGTTATTTTCTGTTTTGTTTTACTGATGGAGTTCCTTACTATGTATTGTTGTATGTTAGCAGTTTGTGTTTACGTATATATATATATATATATATATATATATATATATATATATATATATATATATGTATATATATATATATATGTATATGTATATATATATATATATATATATATATATATATATATATATATATATATATATATATATATATATATATATATATATATATATATATATATATATATATATATATATATATATATATATATATATGTATATGTATATATATATATATATATATATATATATATATATATATATATATATATATATATATATATATATATATATATATATATATATATATATATATATATATATATATATATATATATATATATATATATATATATATATATATATATATATATATATATATATATATATATATATATATATATATATCTTATAATACATTACGTGTATAATAAAAGACGGAAAAACTGTTTATGCTATTTTCCTACAGCAATAACAATTAATATCCATAAATAGAATAAATTTTAATGTTCTCCTCCTAAGAAATCAGCCACTAGAGAGGCATACTATATGGCAGACAGATAGAATTAAAATGATAACGAGAAGGTAAGCAATGCTTTTTTTTTTAATGTATATCCTCAAATCAGATGTTATTTCAGATTCACTGCTAATCATGTTTACATTACATCCATTCAAGAATAATGGTTTTCTTCAGGGATGCATTGGGCTTCCCGTCTATTTTAATCACGACAAATTGACAGAGCGACTATGGACTTATTTCTTCATTCGATGCTTGTTTTCAGTGAAAATTAAAAATGCAATTCCCTTCTCCTGAGCTATGATCTGCTGTTATATATGTGCATCAGTTCTTGGTATACTAAATCCGTGTATATCTACTGTATTTCCTTACGCTTTCCTGTTTAGAGCACCTGGTAATTCTCTTCGATTGTCTGTCACTAATTGCTGAAGATATCTAAGATAGAAAACTTCAATATCTTTCTTTTCTCATAGATCATGTAAGTAAGATGATAATACTGCTGATTTTAAACTATTCACCATTTCATATAAAGAGCAATCAGTGTGTTCTAGCTAAATATAATCTTTGCAAATATAAATTTCTCTAAAATTTCTCTTGTAAACGTTGTTAAAAATAAATGTTTATCATAGAATGCACAATTTAACCAATCATATATTTTATGTTCACGTATTAATTTAGTATATTGAGGTCTCTTATTATTAAAGTATTATTCATTTAAAATATTCACTTAATTCTTCAATTTTATATTTAAAAGGAGTCTGATATTCCCTAGGTTCCTCGTTGCCAAGTTCTACAGTAGGATCTCAAAGCTATGGACCTCCAATACAAGCATATTTTCCTATTCAGAAGCCTCAAGGCAATATGCAGCAATCTACCACAAGACCAATGAGTACAGAACCTACAGTCACCCAGAAGCGTCCAATTGCAAGTGTTGACAACACAGAAAAGAGCAGCTATATCATTGTTAAAGTCTGGAGTCTTGTTGATGGACAGCTACAACTTGCAGGAAGCCAAAGGGTACCGGTCTCAGAAAACTCAGGACTTTCCATTGATAAAAATAAGACAAATAATGTGGCAAACTCTCTTCCATGTAACAATACTTATATGCTAGGAAGTCAGAGCACATTTCCATCAGGTGACATGTCTGAATACGGTGCTGTACCTGCAGAAAATTTTCAGCCTCTCCCTTCATCTGCAACCTCACTCACTAACTTGCATTACTACGATATGCCAAGTGCACAATCTTCATATACTCACACCCATGACTATGATTTTATTACAAGCACTTCAGCTTATCCTTTGAAACATTATTACAACTCCAATGCAAATAACTTTCAATTTCCAGTATACAACAGCCAAACTTCATATCCAAATCAAAGCTCTCATAAGACCTACTATCCTGGAGATCAAAGCCTAGCTCAAATGCATTCACAAAATCAAAGGAACAAGGGCTCTTCACAAACAAACCATTATCCTTTTAAATCATCTTATCAAGAGCCTTCAAGATATCTCAACAAAGGAGACGTTACCATTCAGAGTCACCAAAAACCTCAGCAGTTAAGGAAACCTATTTTCCAAGCTCTTCTGCAGAGTTTATTTATTCCAGGTAACATTCCTTTATCACAGCCAAGCAAACATGAAGCCGACGGTAATAAATTAGGTACTAATTTTGAACATTCTTCATCTTTTGATATCAATGACTACTTAACTCTTCTTCAAATTATCTATGGTTTTAATTTAGCCAGATCTTCTACACCACAAAATTTTAATCTATTCAGCAACCAAACTTCTACAACATATTCTAGCAAATTACAAACAGATAGTTTTAATATTCAGGGACAAAAGCAATCCTTACCTGAAAACACTTCCGTAGTGAGCACTCTATCAACTGTTGCACAACAGTCACACACCAAGCCTACTTTACCTGTAGAATTCACCACGCCTCCTCAAATGGAACCACAATTCTACAGTTTGCAACAAGTGCAGCCAAATTTTACATGGGCAGATTTGCCTGTGCCTCAAGGGTCTCAGTTAAATCTTAATTCACAAGTATCACATTCAAGTATATCACCTTATGGTATTTTACCTTTTTATGCTGTAACTCCGAAAACTGCAATGTATCAAAGCTATTCACAAGCACCACCATCGTATGAAAAAACTCTGTATCAAGCATCAGCTCAGGTGCTTCCTAGACGACCTCCATCTACTATTTTAGCAGATTATGCCGCAGACCAATCATCAAATGAAAGATTCAATATTCAAGAACAGACTTCACAGACAGACTCAAAATTTAGTACTTTCCACAGTAAACATAGCGGTCTTCTACATTCTATTCCACAACTTGATGACCAAGCAGCACTACTTGATATAATGAATTTGTTAGAGATACTCCATAAAATTCAAGAGGATAGTGAGGAAAAAGGAAACAGCACTGACAAAAAAGTACTGACATCCTCAAACCTTGAACACCAGACTATATTCTCTGATATCCAAGGTCAAGTGCCAGTTAATATCTCGGTAGCAGAGAGGCCAAAAATAAAACCAACTGCAGAAGTCATCACAGAAACTCCTATAAAACAAGTCACGACTCTTCTCCCATATTTCCATCACATGCCCCCAGCAACAGAGAGTAATATTCCGTACCATAATACAATGGATCCTGAAAAGGATCATGATGTGACGGAACCCACCACCATCACTCAGGCAAAGAAAAGTGAAATTATAGACGCCAACGAAGAAAATACTGAAATTACAAGTACCCTAGATTATACAGTAGATGTTGCAGACATTTTTACAACATTTAGCAATAGTACCGATGACATTACTGAAGCAACATATGTTAATTTGACATCCTTATTAACAGCAAACACTCTTAATCCCACAAATAACACAGAACATGTACTACCAAGTAACGAATCCTATTACAAACTACAAAAGCTTGATGAGCTGATACTTACAACAGTTTTTGATAATGAACAAGATACTGATCAAGAGGATAACTACCATTACACCGAATGGCCAATACTAACTACAGAAAATCCTATCACAAATCAAAGTCAGGTAAATAAAGAAACAATACCGTCAAATGACAGTTACATAAGACAGCCTCAAACTCCTGCACCAAATATACTCCCAACTACCCCTTTTAATTCCTTCGGTGGTATCGGAAATCCCAGTCTTATAGGAGTACCAATAGCACTTCAGCAAAATAGTTACATTGTTCCAACTGTTAGACCTCAAGCAGGAAATAAAATACATGCCTTTGGAGGAGTGGGAAACCCTGCTCTGGTCGGGCATCCACTATTAATTGGAGGCAATTTTGGACAGACTCATGATGACAGTGGGTTCGTAGCATTTAAGAATGCACATCCTTTCTTAAAGGTCAATCAGAGCATATCCACACCAAGTCACATTTCTGAGTTTCCAGCCCCTCAAAATAATCAACACCTAAACATGCCAATTACTGGGGATGATGAAAATAATTTGGATAAAGCTACGTTTGATGCTTATAATAAAATATTGTATGATCTGCAACAGTTGGAAATCTTGGAAAAAATGCTCACTAGCATAGAATCTCAACATCCACAGAAGGCAGAGACAATAAGACTAATAGCAATGGAATCTGTGTTAAGACGAAACCCTCTCCTCGTTCAGTACTTGACCAGAAGTCAGTCAACCCCACGCCGCAATTCGGCAATAACTACAATATCATCAACTTTAGAGGAATTACTAGAGGGCATTAAAATACCATACTTGAATGCTGGAAAGGAAAAAAACTCAGGCCTCAGTAATTTTGCATCATCACTAATAAAAATAGCAAAGAGCAAATCCATTTTTGACCACAGAAATCAAAGCCATGATATCAATGCAGATTTTGATAATGCTCAAGAGCCTCTTACTTATTTGATTCAAGGCACTCATGGTATACCTCCTACACTCACACAACTACAGTCTTCCCTAAAGCAATACCTTCAGCAATCTATTTTGTTTCAGCATGCAGACCACGGAGATTATAAGGATGACAGTATTTCGTCCGAGCCTTCCCCCGATCACATTTCAAATTATACTTTAACTAATGACAAACCGTATCCCACTAATACCTCTAGTGTTACTCTTTCGTCCAATGTGGTGAGACCTAATACCGATATCCTTTCAAATGAAGTTATCATGGAATGTTTGAAAAATATGTGGTGCGCTTTTAGCTTGGCATTGTCTGTGGGTGTGGGAGCAGCTGGTGCTATGGCAGCCCCTTTCGTTGCTCCTGCACTTGGACGGAAACGAAGGGACCTCTTGGGTAAGTTTCCTACTGAAGAGCCAGTAGTACATATCATAACATATTCTAATCCAGATTTAAATCTGTACGATGCTCTGATTGAGAAACCGATGCAACACTATCTTAATAATAAAGATGAGGTGGAAAACCATCACCAGCCAGAATTCCAGGACTATGAGGACAGTATAACAAAGGTTATATCTGCTCTATTTGAAAAATCTATTGAAACAGAGACTATACCAAAGGAGGAAAACTATATGACTCTTGATGATAACGCTAATAGATATGTGTCACTTATTAATGAAAATAGCACAGCTTTTCCCAACGAAAATCTGTATACCAAGCTTGTCGTGACCCCAGACCACTACTCTGGAGATGAACATGAGAAAGGGTCACACTCTGCTGCAGAATGTCAGAAAAATGAGAATGATATCATAAAGCTTATTACAGCTATGTATGAAGAGTTTAATCTTACAAAAATTATTAATTTTGATCTCTTAAATAAGTACCCAAGCCATAATAATAGTGCCCAAATAGACTCTAACATGTCTATTTTGATTAGTTCTTTGCTTGAAGATTATGACTCTCCAAATTCCCAGTTTCATGATTATGATGAAAATAACAGTATGGTGAACGACTATAATTATGATGATTTACTACTGGACATCGATTACGATTCACTTGAACCTCCAGACTTCTTTTTGCCACCTCCTGTGACAAGTCCGTTGCATGTGATAGATAATTACTCAAAAAAACATGGAACAAAGAAAAGTGCTAACATAACCGCACTGTATTCCACTGTCCCCGGCTTTAGCAAACCTGTAAATGATATGTCACTTAAAGATGATGCTGTCACACAAATAAAGAAGAAAAAGAAACCTACAAAGTCTGTATCTGAGAGGAGGAAAAGACCTTATGATTGTTTTACTAATGAAACCTGTTCACTCAGCGTCGCTCTAGCAATGGCTGTCGTCCCAATACTAGCAGTTCCTTTTCTTGGTAAAAGGAGAAGAAGAGAAACAACCGGAGAAGATGTTAAAATAAGGGAAGGAATCTTAAAGGATATACATTCTTTAATGTTGAGAGACAAACAGTTTCTGATTGAAATAAACTCACTTCTTGCAAACATGAACAGTTCAGGAGAGTTTCCTTGAAAGTACTTATATAAGACTTAATGTTATGATTATTTATTCCCTCATATGCATCTTCATAGACTAAACACTCATCATAGTGTAAAATGGATAATTACAATACCACCATAACTGCGGCTGACTAACTTCTATGCTCAAAAATATTCCACCGTTAGTATATTCCAGAGAATTAAGATTACAAACATACATCTCACTCCCTTCACTTGCTTTCATGCACCTTCCTCTAAAGGACTTTTATTCTAAATTACTATTAGTCCTATAAAGGCTAAAACATTTTAGTGATCATTACATACGAGTATCTATTTTTAGTTATCCTTCACTGTACTTTATCTAGAGCTAACTCAGACTCTTGAACTTAAAACTACCTTTAATTAATACGATAATAACATAGCTAATTATTCCTAATT
>JAXCGZ010006686.1:0-25000 GCA_037179515.1 Halocaridina rubra
TTATTATTCTACACCAGTTGCCTGAGACCAGTGTTTTAGTTGGGTCCATGTTAATGGAAAGGAGAAATCCGAGACGAGATCCGATTGTCTTTCCAGCATTTTTAGTGCTCTTTATTGTAATATAATACGGTAATATTATTTTAGATGTATTTGTGTGACTACCTATTTGTTTTTCTGGAAAACAACAAGTTGTGGTTGTAACTTTTAGTCTCTTGGTCGTTTACTTAGTGTGTGTGTGTGTGTGTGTGTGTTTTTTTTTTTTTTAAGGGCCTCTGTACATGGTGACTTGTGACCGCAGGCACACCCTCTGTGTACGAATGTCCACTTCACAGGATGTCATTTGCAGTTGATCCTTATGATGAGTAATAATAAGTACTAGTTATGAGTACTCACCGTATGTATCCTCGGTTTATGTGTCACTATGAGTCCCCCATTATAAGGGTGGACGCATACGGAGTGTGCCGGGGGAATTAAAGTTGGATACCCTTCCTAACACTCCACGGCGGGCTCGATCACGGGTCTGTCTACTCTGGCGATTTTTTTTTACAAAAGACAGGAAACGCGATATTAATCTTTCGCTAATAATATTTTGAGGTATTTTTTATTATATATTGCCATGATGTCATGATATACAAGAAGAAAATATTGAAGGATGGTCATTTTCACATTTTTTTTTCATTTTTAAAGACAAAAAAAAACAGAATTTATTTAGTGATTTTAAGTATATATAATTTTATCTATTTAGATAAAGATTTAGTATGTTTATTTATTTATTTATTTGTTTCTTTCTTTCTTTATTTATTTATTCATTTATTTAATAATTAAGTTTCTCTCTTACTTTTACTAATAAATTTATTTATCTGTACTTTAAAAAAGTATTAATCTTCCAGTACGTACATTCTCTCTGTCTTTTGGAAGTCTTTGCTTTCCACAATTTATTTTTCTTTCTTTTCCTCTTTCTTTCTTTCTCCATCGTATTTTCTTAATGATTTTTAGATTTTCTTCTTACTGCTCCTTCTTCATCTACTTTTCTTCTTCCTTCTCCTTCCACTTTCCTCCCTCAATTGTCCTCCTCCTTTTGCTCTTTCCCCCATTTTACCCCCTTCATTTTTCTTTTCTTCCTTTTCCTCCTCCCATTTTCTTCCTCCTTGTTTCTCATCTCCCTCTCTAAGTCATCCTACTTTTCTTCCTTCTTGTTTCCTTCTTCCTCTACTTCCTCTCACTTACCCTCCCTCGGGTTTTCCTTTCCCTCCTACTATTCTTTATATTGTAAATGCTCTTAGCAGTGATAGCTCTGTCCCCTTGCGAATTCTTATCTATTATTATTATTATTATTATTATTATTATTATTATTATTATTATTATTATTATTATTATTATTATTATTATTATTATTATTATTTTTTAGCAGCAGCAGAAGTAATAGTGATAGTAGTAGTAGTCGTCGTCGTCCGGTCAGTGGTCAGATACGTTTAGCAGGTAGTAGTATGTGTGTGCGCACGTGTATGTTGTGTGTGTGTATGTGTGTGTGTGTGTATATATATATAAATATATATATATATATATATATATATATATATATATATATATATATATATATATATATATATATATATATATATATATATATATATATATATATATATATATATATATAATCATATAAGCACATTACGATATGTGAAAACATTAATTATTTTTACCCCGACCGGGACTTGAACCTAGGACTTATAATTACTAAGCCGAGGCGCTGCCAACTACACCACAGAAGGTCTAAAAGGGAAACAGGCCTTATAGCTTATATCTGCTGTACTAGGAATGAAAGCACTCTATCTGAATGTCACTATGTTCATATTACAGTTTCCCCCCTCAATCGTGGTTTCGTTTTCGCATTTAATTCAACTCTCAATCTCATTCATTATCATCAACTTCAATGTTAATTAACTAGACTTAGTGTAAAACAGACTCCCTTTTGTGTGTGCGTTCGTATTTACATCCACACTATATGAAATATCCAAGTTCTATAAAACAGATTACATAACCAGCTCGAGAGTTGATTCCATCTTTGGTCCTTAGATTGCTAATTTTCATCTCCATAGTTCACTGAAATGTACTCAGTAGTCCTGTTAAGTAGACCAGTTTATTCAAACAGTCGAATGGACAGGCAACATCACAGCTTGGGACAATAATTTACCGTACTATACTTCGTCTATTTTTTTTTTTTTTTATGATTGTGACACCAGGACGGTAAAAAAAAAAAAAAAAAATCTACCCTCATCAGGCCTGAGCACGAAGAAAACATAAAGAGAAAAAGAGATGGTTAGTATTGTGACTTGTCAGATGTGAAGGGATAATAAGACATGTGCTCTACCTAATATACTCGTAATATGTCTTCAACGAGTGAGAGTTTTATTTAAGCCACTCTTATCAATGATATTTGAATTCATTCTCTACAGTAATACCTTACGTCATGTTTTTGTTTTCCTTATCCTTCTAGATCGCTGGTCAATATATGACTCTCCTGTCTACCTTTTAGGGCCACTTTTGTTCCTTGTATATGTAAATGACCTACCAGAGTCTGTAAATTCATTCATGAATATGTTTGCAGATGATGCAAAGATTGTGAAGAAAGTAAAAAACGTGAACAATGGTAGAGAACTTCAGGAGGATCTAAATAATCTGCATGAGTGGTCAGAAAAGTGGCTAATGAAATTCAATACTTCAAAATGTAAGGTAATGAGAATGGGTACAAGTGCAAGAAGGCCCAAGCTTGACTACCTCGGTGGCTGGAGTACAACTTCAAGAGACAGAAAATGAGAGAGATCTAGGAGTAAACAAACTGGCAGATTTGTCTCCAGAAATACATATAAATGGCATAGTAAGGGCAGCATATGCATTCTTATCAAATGTAAGGGTAGCCTTCAGGCACATGGACAAGGGAATGTTCAGAAATATTTATGTAACCTATGTGAGGCCAAAACTCGAATATGCAGCCCCCTTTTGGAATCCGCACTTGAAAAAGCACATAGCTAAGCTTGAAAAAGTTCAAAGACATGCCACGAAACTGGTGCCAGAAATACGCAATCTCAGTTATGATGAGAGGCTGAGGGAATTAAACTTACCATCACTGGAAGCTAGAAGAGTGAGGGGGGGATATGGTGACAGTCTTTAAATTCCTTCATGGTTATGATAGAGTGGATAGGGATCGATATTTTGATATGGCTGGCTCTAGAACTAGAGGTCATAGTTTGAAGCTTGGTAAGAAAACTTCTTTGCAGGATGTAAGGAAATACTTTTTCAGTGTAAGAGTAGTTGATAATTGGAATTGGCTAAGCGAGGAGGTAGTTAATGCTATCTCAATGCATAGTTTTAAGGACATGTATGATAAGTATGACTAAGTCTAAAATGGAACCGATGAGGAGACGGGAAGATACGAGCTTTGGGCTCTTTCCCGTAAACACAATTAGGTAATCACACACAGCGGATAAGGCTCGATATTTTTATATGGATGGCACTAGAACTAGAGGTCATAGTTTGAAGCTCTGAAAGAAAACATCTTTGCAGGATGTAAGGAAGTACTTTTTCTAGTGTAAGAGTAGTTGACTATTGGAATTCGCTAAGCGAGGAGGTAGTTAATGCTAACTCAGTCCATAGTTTTAAGGACAAGTATGATACGTGTCACGAAGTACAAACTGGAACCGACCAGGACACGGGAAGTTGCGAGCTTGGGGCTCTGTTCCATAAGCACAATTAGGTAATTACACACACACACACACACACACACACACACACACACACACACACACACTCACACACAAACACACACACACACACACACATATATATCCATCGTGATACAAACCCTCCTTGTTACTCCCGGGCTTTGGATGACCACCCAATTGTGTTGCTTTACTCCCCCATTGGCTTTTTGGCGTTCATGAAGGATTGGGGCCTGAAATTTGTATAGGTCATAATTACACAGTTGGGGCAAATTTTAGGTTCGTAATCCTCAGTTGGTCGCTGTTGATTAAGGCCAAGCTCAAGTTCTATTATCTTCATAGCTAATTAGTTTAATAAAAACTAAGTAAATTCAAGAATGATTAATTGTTTAAATGAGATAAATGTTGCTTTAATTGAGCCCCGTAATCTTCGGTTGGTGGCTGTTGATAAAGGTTAGGTTAGGTTAGATTATGATAGGTTAATATTTTGTGTATATAAATCCCTTATTTAGTTTATATTTAACTTTATAATTGAATATGTATTTGAAAAGAGAAAGGTCTGTATTCTTCAGTTGGGGTAAAGTTGAGGTCCTTTATATTCATTTGGTCGCTGTTGGTAAGAGTCAGGTCTCATTTTTTTTTATTTATAATTAATAAACTTTTGCAGTAGTCCGATAAAATTATTAAAGAGTCCAAAACTCTGTTTGAGAGAGAGAGAGAGAGAGAGAGAGAGAGAGAGAGAGAGAGAGTAATAATAATAATAATCCTTTATTTCCAATGTACATTGGGTATTCAAATAAGATACATATATATTCCAGATAGACATCTGTGGTGTACGATATAGACATACTAAAACAAACAAATCATAAAGATGAGTGTACCATTAAAATTTACAAGTAAAATCTTCCTTTAAGAGTAACTTCTTAAGATTATATTTAAAAGTATACACTGAACCAGCATTTTTTAGTTCTCTGGGAAGCTGATTATATAAATGAGGTCCACGAATGTTTATATCTCTTGAGCCAATATCAGTTTTAGACCTTCGTACTAATAAATCTTCCCCTTGACGGGTAGTTAACCCGGTAACTGAGCTTACTGTAGAAAAATTATACAAGCAATCAGGAAGATTGTTTCTTAGTATATTAAAAACAAAGGTACATATATCAAAAACATATTTATCTCTAATCCTTATCCATTCTAGATCTTTTAAAACAGGAGAGATGTGCTCGTATTTTCTTACATTGCCAACAGCCACTCGTGCTGCAAAGTTTTGTAACTTTTGTATTCTTTGTAATTGAGTCTTATTTGTACATCCCCAAACTTTGAGACAGTAATTAATTAAACTCATAGCTAAGGACTGGACAATTATTATACGAGTTGATGTTTCAAATGAGTCTTTTACCCTATTTAGATATATTAGAGTACCCATTACTTTTTTATAAATTTCATCTATATGCATTTCAAAATTCATGTAACGGTCAAAATAGACACCTAGGTTCTTTACCGAGTTCATTGGCTTAATGATATTACCGTTAAAATTTATATGAAGATTGTCATCAACTTCTGATAATAATTGTCTGGATCCGATAAGAATAGATTGGGTTTTAGTTTCATTAAGTAACAGACCATTTTTTAGAAAATAACGTTTAGCCATATACAAAATTTCTTCTGCTCTACGAATAATATTTTCTAAATCATTAATTTCTCCTTCAATTAAGATTTGAGTATCGTCAGCATATTGAATGACATAACAGTTAGGTAAATATTTTACTAGATCGTTTACATATATTAGAAAAAGTATAGGTCCTAGGATCGATCCCTGAGGGACCCCAAACAATACCTTCTTGCGAGAGAGAGAGAGAGAGAGAGAGAGAGAGAGAGAGAGAGAGAGAGAGAGAGAGAGAGAGAGAGAGAGAGAGAGAGAGAATTAGTATAATATGAAAGCTAATGTTCCTCCCCCTCCCCCACAAGCCTTGCTTATTCACATAATCAAAACAAATCCAGCAACAGGAAAACAAGGAATGCGGATTTCTCTCTCTCTCTCTCTCTCTCTCTCTCTCTCTCTCTCTCTCTCTCTCTCTCTCTCTCTCTTTCTCTCTCTCTCCATGCTCCTAGAAGTGCATGGTCTATAGCAGAACTAATAAGACATCCATGAAGTAGTGTACATGATATATAGCATACACACATAAACAAACGCATGTACTCGCGTAGAATGTGATAATATATATTATATGTATGTATTCCAAGTATATCTAGCTTTTATAATTTGCAATATATATAAATATATATATATATATATATATATATATATATATATATATATATATATATATATATATATATATATATATATGTGTGTGTGTGTGTGTGTGTGTGTGTGTGTGTGTGTGTATTGAAGTATGTATGTCTGTGTGTTTATATGTATGTATCTATGTATGTATGTAAGCATACATGCATATGTATATATGGTTATTTATATATACTTTTAAGTATATATGTATGTATGTATGTATGTATGTATATATGTATGCATATATGTATGTTTGTATGTATGTTTTCCTTATTTATCTTTTCTTTTTTCTTAGTTTTAAATCTTGACTCTTCTTTTTTTTTTCCAATTTCATTTCCGTGAAGAATCTTCATCCTCTTTTTTTTATTTTTCTTCTTCTTCTTCTTAATCACTTTTTATCTCTTATCAGTTGCGTGATAAAGTGTGATGTGTTGTTATCAGGCGGGGGGGGGAGGGTGACTCACACGTTAGGAATTTAATACAGTTGTTTCACTTTCTCCGATATTTAGATTCTAATAATTAAAATAATAATAATAATAATAATAATAATAATAATAATAATAATAATAATAATAATGATGTTGATAATAATAATAATAATGATAATAATAAAAATAATGATGATAATGATAATAATAATAATAATAATAATAATAATAATAATAATAATAATAATAATAATAATAATAATAATAATAATAACAAATGAGATTTATTATTATTATTATTAATATTAATATTATTATTATTATTATTATTATTATTATTATTATTATTATTATTATTATTATTATTATTATTATTATCATTATTATTATTATTATCATTATTAGAATCGTTATTTATATTATAATTATAATTTACCATAAGCATTTATCTTGAAGAAATAAGATATATAAATATTATATTAGTATTTAGCGATACGTATATATTCACATGCACACACAAATAATTAAATATATATATATATATATATATATATATATATATATATATATATATATATATATATATAAAGCGAAAGAGAGAGAGAGATAGAGAGAGAGCTTATGATACGGATATGAGTAAGAATGTGAGAGTTTATCACAAATGAGTCAGTGAACTAAGTGAGTTTGTCTTAACCAAATAATGAATTATACGAGTGGTTCGCATCCTCCTTTCTCTCACGCACCCTTTCCCTTCAAATTACTTTTTATTTTGGCCCATTCTTTCTGTGAATATATTCCTCCGTACCTTGTTTTGTATAATGAAGATTGTCAAGAAGCCATTAATCTTGAGTATAAGATTTTCACCATAATTTGCATATATTATATCCTAAAGTATTATTGGAATATGTTAGATTTTATATTGGTATAAGATCGCAAGCATCCATTTATATATATATATATATATTTTTTATGTTTTGCCTCTGTGACGAGTTGCTATTTATATTTAGGGTTCCAGACCTTCCTCTAAATGTTGTGTGGTACCTGCAAGGGGTACAGCCATCCCCTTTGTTGAGAAACACTGACTTAATTACTCATGGAAACCGACTTCGTTACTTTCACGTGACGGCCTGAGGAAATTCTCAAATAGTTGGCCGGTGAGTAATATGACCATATTATTTACAAATACAAAACTTCTTCTTCTTCTTCTTCTTCTTCTTCTTCTTCTTCTTCTTCTTCTTCTTCTTCTTCTTCTTCCAGCTTTGCTCATATTCATATGGGGC
Source organism: Halocaridina rubra (assembly GCA_037179515.1). Taxonomy (NCBI): domain Eukaryota; kingdom Metazoa; phylum Arthropoda; class Malacostraca; order Decapoda; family Atyidae; genus Halocaridina; species Halocaridina rubra. The sequence goes on from JAXCGZ010006686.1 coordinate 7,718, forward strand.
CGCTATAATTCGCTAGCTGCTTGGAGTCTAGCGTTGGTTTGGCTATTTATGGTCGTATGCTCTCTCAACCCTTGCCATTGATCCGGACTTGGGATAGTCATTGAGTTGATCTGTCTTGTTCCCCCAGTGGCTAGATTATATGTTTGTGTTTATATATATATATATATATATATATATATATATATATATATATATATATATATATAATACATATATATATATATATATATATATATATATATATATATATATATATATATATATATATATATATATATATATATATATATATATACATATATATATATATATATATATATATATATATATATATATATATATATATATATATATATATATATAATTTTTTTTTAAGTGTGACACCGGGACAGGCAGGAACTGCCCTCATCAATAAAGGCCCAGGCATGAGAAAATACCAAGACGAAGGAATAGAAAAAGGTTAAGGGCAAGGCAGAAATGAGGTAATGTCACACAAAGGAAAACGACAGACAGAAAAAAACAGTCATAGTACAGAGGACCCAGAGATATGGAGGACTAGGCCCTGAGATGACGATAGATCTGCTTTTTGAAGGATGAAAGGTCATAAGAATTAGGAAAGACAGAAGGAGGAAGAGAGTTCCAGAATCTGGAGGTAGATGGGAAGAAGCAGTCGCTGCACCGACCAATCCGAGAGCTACAAATCTCCACACAGTACTTGTGATATATATATATATATATATATATATATATATATATATATATATATATATATATATATATATATATATATATATATATATATCTGTGTGTGTGTGTAGTTTTTAAGCATGAAAATATTAAATATTTCTTGCTATATTGATAAAGAACTGATTGCTAATGTTTTACGTTTTATTTATGCTATGCAGTTCTTTTATAATTATTTTATATATTTTATATGTCAGTGATCCAATAAAATTAGACCAATATATATATATATATATATATATATATATATATATATATATATATATATATATATATATATATATATATATATATATATATATATATATATATATATATATATATATATATATATATATATATATATATATATATATATATATATATATATATATATATATTATTTTCCTTTGGTTCGCATTTGTGGCTTTAACGAAAAGCATTGTTATTCTGGATTTGCTGTCCCATAATTAAACCCTATATTTCATATGAGTTAAACATCAACACCATTATTATCAATCCAGAGAGACGTAATATTATCTTTCGTTGTAGTCTCAATTCCTGATCTAAGGCGAACTGCTCGTACGAAAAAGTCTCTATAGCGCTTCCCGTGAATAATAATTATTGGCATGAATAAGTAGTAGTCTCTCTTTGCCTTGATTTGTGGTCTTGGAGAATTCACGCTTTCCCTTAGCTGTATCACTACTGATCTGGCGCGATTAAAGGGGGGTTTACACGGTCAAACGGTTCGTCGAACGCGGTTCGACAGACAAGTGTTTGAAGTGATGTTCGAACGTGTGAACGGGGTATTTGGTTGTCGAACAAGTTCCGTGTTCGATAACCAAATACCCCGTCCACACGTTCGAACATCACTTCAAACACTTGTCTGTCGAACCGCGTTCGACGAACCGTTTGACCGTGTAAACCCCCCTTTAGAATTCTGAGGATGTTTAACACGGCAGAAGTGTAGGTTTTTTTTTTTTATGAGTATGGCACCGGGACAGGCAAAGAAACCTGCCAAGATGAGATGAAATTGCACATTAAGTATAGGATAGAAAATGTAGAGACATAAGAAGGTCTTTAGTTAGAATCACCATCATTTATCAAAGGAGAACTTGGCATATTATATATATATATATATATATATATATATATATATATATATATATATATATATATATATATATATATATATATATATTATATATTTATATATATATATATATATATATATATATATATATATATATATATATATATATATATATATATATATATATATATATATGCGTTCATTCCTAAGTATAGCAGATATAAGCTATAAGGTTGGATTCCTTTTAACCTTCTGTGGTGTGTAGTTGCTAGCGCCTTGACTTAGTAATTATAAGTCCTAGGTTCAAGACCCGGTCGGGGTAAAAAATGATTCATGTTTTCACATATGTAATGTGCTTATTTGATTATATATATATATATATATATATATATATATATATATATATATATATATATATATATGTATGTATGTATGTATGTATGTATATATATATATATATATATATATATATATATATATATATATATATATATATATATATATGTATGTATGTATGTATGTATGTATGTATATATATATATATATATATATATATATATATATATATATATATATATATATATATATATATATACACACACACACACACACCAAAGCCATATTCCCCCTTATAAGGGGGGTGGATGAGTCAAATAAAATACTTTGACTTTTTGTGGGAAGTAAATACAGAGGAGGGGATTCCCTGTCCCCTCGCTCCGCCCCATTGAGTTAACTTTTACGACACGCAGGGGAACACGGAGGACGTATACTTACCAGAAGTGCATACCTTATTTAATCCAGTTCACACTCAAGCTCGTATCAATCAAGCGGGCTAATTATAAACAGGGAAAACTCTGAGGAAGAGTCAACAAGAGTTTCTAAGAGCGTAAGTGCGAGACAATGACTATGGGGGGTTTACACGGTCAAACGATTCGTCGAACGCGGTTCGACAGACAAGTGTTTGAAGTGATGTTCGAACGTGTGAACGGGGTATTTGGTTGTCGAACACGTTTGTCGAACGTGTTCGACAACCAAATACCCCGTTCACACGTTCGAACATCACTTCAAACACTTGCCTGTCGAACCGCGTTCGACGAACCGTTTGACCGTGTAAACCGCCCTTATGAGAACGTGGGGAAAGCTGCTACTGAAGAAAAAGATTTCCCATAAAGGTATATTCCCTACATGGAAGACTCCCGGGGGAGATAAAAGTTTCATATACATTTCAAATGCGAAGTAAGATTTATTTACAGAGATAACCAGAACCGGAGATGGCGTCTTCAAACACATCAAATCTTCGGATATAGCAAGAATCAACATCATGGGCATAAAATTTTCTGGAATGAAGAGTCTTCCATCCACCAAGAAATGAGCTGATAACACACTCCATCACAAATTTAAAATGTCTTTGGACGTCTTCAAAAACAACAGATCTTCGATTTAGCAAGAATCTGGATCAACATCATGGGCATAAAATTTTCTGGAATGAAGAGAGTCTTCCATCCACCAAGAAATGAGTTCATTGACACACTCCATCACATATTTAAAATGTCTTTGGACGTCTTCAAAAACAACAGATCTTCGATTTAGCAAGAATCTGGATCAAGGCCACGGGCCAATCCACATAGACCTTAGTTGATGAACACACCCTCCATTGCAAACTTTATAATGTCTCCGGTTTAACAAGTTTTATCTTTGAAGAAATTTAAAAAATCACCTTTTGAGGTTTTGAAACTGCTAGCTCTGGAATATCTTAATAAAATAACATTTTAATGATTGGGATATTAATATCTAAACAAGATAGGGTAAACAGACTTGCAAAAGTCGATATTATGACGTCATTGAAGCAGAGAACAATTTTGATCTCAAGTCACACTCAGTGAGCGTTATTTCGCAATAGTTTTGTCAACTTGGATATGGTTCATCAGGTCTGAAGCTCAGCTGTCATGTAAAAAATGAGGGCAGCTAGTAAGGGAAGACCATGCAATCCCAGATCAGGGACATGCAATCCCAGGCAGGGGATAGGGTTGACTCTTGCTCTGCCCGCCGCCCTTCCCTCGTAGACTGGCAGAAGTACCTCTTGGCTTCGGCCAAGATATCTTCTCAAGATGCGAGTGGAAGCAACTGTCCCCACTTCCTCAGGGGGAGGCCATGCTTCCTTTGGGTTCCACTGAGGCCTCGGTGGAACTAACCAAGGGTAGTATCCTCTTCCTGATGGAAGTGGGGGCTAGGCAACTCCTCCCGAAACCTATAGGTGGAGGCCTGGGTTAAAGGAGGGGAAGCCGAAAACTGGTCCCCTGGCTATGGAGACGTGTGGAGGATTGGGAAGAGGCCCACCGCTGGCTAAACAAAAACCCAATCCGATGACACACTATCTCTCAATGCCCCAGCGGTGAGGTTCTTCAAAGAGAACCGGTAAAGGCCTAAACACCAGTGATAGTGATTGAACACTCACATAATCAGGTAATTCAAAATAAAACACATAAAGATGTCGATGGCATAAATGGCTAAAATGTATTGCATCAAGAAGAACCTTAACATTAAGTATAGGAATAACTAATGCTAAAAAAAAAGATAAACTTTCCCATGCCCTCTATTGTATCGTCACATAATACTCCACAACATGAACAATCTTAGCTATTGGTATCTGTGATTAATCAGTTTGCATATAATGTATCTACTTTATAATACATAAACAAACATGTAAGGATGTTAAAAAAAATATTATTCCAACAGATCTATTTTATTAATTAATTTAATTAAATTAACTGTCACCGTGGCTCAAGCGGTAGTATACGCGACTTTGATGCGTCAGGTCGAGGTTCGCGCCCAGTCACGGTCTGAGGTTAGCAAGGGCATGCAGTCAAACAAACAAACAAACAAACATTTATTTCCATTTTTGTACAATGGTTATTCTTATACAATCTAAAAGTAACTTATAAGTAGATATATAATTGAACTAATAAGTAAGAGGGTAATACATACTGTTAAATTAAATAATGGTTTCCTAGAAAATAATAATACTGTGATAAAAATGTTTACAATAATGTTAATAATAAAGTAGTAGATCTGGTATTGAAAGAAAGCTTTCTGATTATTAAGATCAGAGCAAACAAACAAAACAAACAAACATTTATTTCCATTTTGTACAAAGGTTATTCTAAAAGTAAAATTAACTTATAAGTAGACATGTAATTAAACTAATAAATAAGAGGGTAATACATATAGTTAAATTAAATGTATCTTTCATAGAAAATAATAATGCTGTAATAATACTGTATTAAACATGTAATTAAACAAATAAATAAGAGGGTAATACATATAGGTAAATTAAATGTAGCTTTCATAGAAAATAATAATGCTGTAATAAAAATGTTAACAATATTTTCAATAATAAAGTAGTAATAATAACACTAGATACAGTGTCGTTATTATCGGCATCATATCCATATTTGTTTTCCTTACAATGAGAATAATTAGTTCTTAATGGGCAGAAACTATTTGTCCAAAAGAAAACTGTATAGTTCGCCTTTGAAAGCTGTGAAGGAGGATGCATTTCTAAGATGCCCTGGAATATTGTTCCAGAGTGTTGGCCCTTTGATAATGATCATCTTTGAACCTGCTTCTGTGTTTGTTCTGTGAATAAAGAGCTCACTGCTCTGTCTAGTGTTGGTTCCCCTTATATCCCTGACTGTTTTTAACTCAAATAGCCAGCTAGGATAATGATGGTCCAAAATTTTGAATAGAAAAACATAAATAGAATAGGTGACCTTATTTTCTGCCCGCAGCCACCCAAGTTTATTGAGAGCTGGTGTGATGTGGTCATATTTTCTTATTCCTCCCAGGGCAACTCGAGCTGCAAAATTAATAAGCTTCTGTATTCTGTTTCTCTGAGTCTTAGTGGTAGTTCCCCAAACAGTTGTGCAGTAATTAATGTGACTTAGGGCTAGAGATTCAACAACAGTTATTCGAGTGGTAGTCTCAAAATTGTCTTTTATACGTGATAAGTACATTAATGTTCCTGTAACCTTTTTGCATACTTTATCTATGTGGGAGTCAAACAACATGTAGTTATCAAAGTGAATTCCTAGGTTTTTGACTGTTTTGCTAGGTATGATAATATTGTCTCAAAATTAATTGTTGTGTTCTCTGGAATTTGTGCTATATGGAACCTTGAACCAATAAACATGCATTGTGTTTTACTTTCGTTAATTAACAGCCCAATTTCTTGAAAATAGGTTTTAATTTTTGACAGAGTGTTTTCTGCTCTTAAAGTTAGCTCTGGGAGATGATTAATATCACCACTAAGGAGTAGTTGAGTGTCATCTGCATATTGTACGACTAGACAGTCAGAAATGAAAGGATAACGATTACATCTGTCAAAATAAGTCCTTCGTTAGAAGGCAATCGTCCTAGCCCTTAGTAGACAAGGGAATCCGTGACGTAAAACCGGAACAACAAAATTAAATTAATATGAGTTTAATCTATGATATTCACGAACAGTTCAACTGAAAATAAGTATTACTTTCAGAGAAAAAGATACCATAGCATGGTTTCTGGCTTGAGGTTTCAAACAAAGAGTTTTCAATTTTCTTATGGCTCATCTTAAAAATAATTTTTTTTTAATAAACAAACAATGTATATTGATTTATGCATTTAAGATTATGCATTTATTTGTAAGTATTTAATACACACGCGCACACATTCACACACATTAGGTTTACATATATAAATGTTCATATATATATATATATATATATATATATATATATATATATATATATATATATATATATATATATATATATATATATATATATATATATATATATATATATATATATATATATATATATATATATATATATATATATATATATATATATATATATGCATACATATATGAGCGCATATCTCACACACTCACACACACACCATATATATATATATATATATATATATATATATATATATATATATATATATATATATATATATATATATATATATATATATATATATATATATATATATATAATGTTAATGATAAAAATTTATTATTTTCATAATAAATTTTTGCTTGAAACCAACAACTACAGCTGAAGGGTCTTTTGGACTTAAATAGGACTGTCCAGGACAGTTCAGTGTTAAGCCTTCCTTCAGTAACAGTAATTTTTCTATGCTTACATCAACACCGAAAATTCTTGGATATTCGTTATTAATACCTTCACATCTGACAAGTCACTACACTCTCCATCTCTATTTCCCTTTACTTTGTGTTCTTCGTGCCCAGGCCTGATGAGGGCAGCTATTTTTTTTTTATTATTAGTTGTTTGGTCTGTCCTGGTGTCACACTAAAAAATAAATATTAATTGTGATTGGAATTAATTTATGCTGTTACATTGGGTGGCTGTATTCACGCCCAGATTTTTGTGATTCCCTTTATTATTGGTCTTCTCTTTTTTCTGTTTGTAAGGGGATGGGTGTTTTCGATATGCATTTTGCGTCTATATTTCTGACAGTAAATTTCTCTAGGAGTGGGTCCATTGTGCTAGACCCTGCCATGCACTTTTGTGTATGTTTATATATATATATATATATATATATATATATATATATATATATATATATATATATATATATATATATATATATATTTTTTTAATTAATTTAATTTTTTTTTTACATGTGTGTGTGGGGGGGGGGTAGTACTCATGTTCATATATTAAGATAGAGTATATTACAAGAAAGAACATTATTTTTGTGCCTCTCCTTATTCTGGTCAGCTTTTTTTTTTAAGTTTTCCTTGCAAGAGGATCTACGTCTGTGCTCACCTAAGTGTATTGACGAAAAAGAGCATGTTATTGGATCCCCTCTTTTCCCCAGAGTCAATATAAAACTATTTTAAAAGGCCTCTGAGTGACTACCTAATTGTGATTACCTAATTGTCTTTACGGGAAAGAGCACAAAGCTCGTATCTTCCCGTCTCCTGATCGGTTCCATTTTAGACTTAGTGATACTTATCATACCTGTCCTTAAAACTATGGATTGAGATAGCATTAACTACCTCCTCGCTTAGCCAATTCCAATTATCAACTACTCTTACACTGAAAAAGTATTTCCTTACATCCTGCAAAGAAGTTTTCTTACCAAGCTTCAAACTATGACCTCTAGTTCTAGAGCCAGCCATATCAAAATATCGATCCCTATCCACTCTATCATAACCATGAAGGAATTTAAAGACTGTCACCATATCCCCCCTCACTCTTCTAGCTTCGAGTGATGGTAAGTCTAATTCCCTCAGCCTCTCATCATAACTGAGATTGCGTATTTCTGGCACCAGTTTCGTGGCATGTCTTTGAACTTTTTCAAGCTTAGCTATGTGCTTTTTCAAGTGCGGATTCCAAAAGGGGGCTGCATATTCGAGTTTTGGCCTCACATAGGTTACATAAATATTTCTGAACATTTCCTTGTCCATGTGCCTGAAGGCTACCCTTACATTTGATAAGAATGCATATGCTGCCCTTACTATGCCATTTATATGTATTTCTGGAGACAAATCTGCCAGTATGTTTACTCCTAGATCTCTCTCATTTTCTGTTTCTTGAAGTTGTACTCCAGCCACCGAGTAGTCAAGCTTGGGCCTTCTTGCACTTGTACCCATTCTCATTACCTTACATTTTGAAGTATTGAATTTCATTAGCCACTTTTCTGACCACTCATGCAGATTATTTAGATCCTCTTGTGTGTGTGTGTGTGTGTGTGTGTGTGTGTGTGTGTGTGTGTGTGTGTGTGTGTGTGTGTGTGTGTGTATGTAATGGAGTGACTGCATTAACTTACAGTTTATCATTTGAACAAAATATTAAGGGAATTTATGAACCTTTACAAAATTGTACGAACATTCTGCTCATAGGTACCGTTTTTGTAATGAATATCGTTTACGGCATAGATACAGTATGCCCCTGTATGCCTTTGCTTGGCCTAAACCATGGCACTAGCGAATCGAAGAAGTTCTGAGCATTTCGTGATTAATATATTAATTTTACACAGAATTATGATATATGAGATTACATGATGAACGGAATCAGAATGTAAAAGGTCTTTGTAAAGTAGATTTATGATAGCATCCTTTCCAGGATGATAAATCTTCAAATGACATGAAGATAAGTGTTTCTAGTACGGACAAATAGAAGGATACATAAGAAAATAGATGGCATGGTTAATTGCCCCTTAGGACAATTGCTACTAGGACAATAACTCCTAGCTCTTATTGCAAAAGCGGAAAATTGCCCCTCAGTAATATGAAGGTGAATATATATCAAATGATTCTTCTTCTCTTCTTCTTCTTCGTCTACATCTTTTCCTACTTTTATGTTGGGTCGTTGTTTCTGGCCAGTTTTCTCCATTTGTTTCTGTCCCATACCTCATCACCCAACAAACCTTTAGACCTCAGGTCGTCATTGATGCAATCTATCCTCCTACACTTTGGTCTCCCTCTCCTTCTCCTACCCCGTATATGATATAAATAATGAAAAGGAATAGGCTATAGGTTGGATTGGATTATGTTAGGTTAGGTTAGGTTAGGTAAGGGTAGGGGCAGATGTCCGAATCTTTTAGGACAATTGTGATAAAGGGCAATTGTCCTACCTCCGAAAAATGGACATCCAGACTGATCATACAGATAAACGAGATGTTTATTTTTACTAATAAGAGAATGGGAACTTAAAGAATTACATTATTTATATTGTGGATCTTAAGAAAATCATTAGATATATTGGTTCTTATGTCGGAGCTTGTGGATGAAATGGGTTTCCATGGTCAATATGCGTTAACACTTGGGCGTGTAACAAAATATTACTTTTAGACACACTTTGGTCAAGTAGGAAAATAGTTTTCCGAGAAAAATGAGATTTAGACAGTTTTCCCAATATTAATATATGAATAGAACTAAGTAACGAGGAATTTATACAAAAGTAGATGAGTTATTTTTTATTGATAGGGCATAACGCATAATAGGAATACCTGAAGAAAAGGCGCTCAAATTATCTTTAGAAACTCATTCTACAGCTGACTAACGAAACCTAATCCGACCTATCCTACCCGAATATCATTATAACTTTCACACCAACATATACTATCTGGTAGTCACCGTGGCTCAAACGATAGCGTCCGCGACTCTGAGGCGTCAGGTCGAAGGTTTGCGCCCCGTCACGGTCTGAGGTTAGCAAGGGCATGCACTCAGGGTAGCGATTACATCTGCCAAAACAAGTTCTTCGCAAGAAGGCAAGCGTCCTAGCCCTTGGTTGAAAAGGGAATCCGTGACGTAAAACCGGAACAACCCACATATACTATCTAGGTCGCCGCTCCTCTAACCCTCCTTAACTATTTACAATTATACATTCGGTAGTTTTAATGTAAATTTTCAAAAATTGATCACATAGAATCAACAAGTATTAAAAATAGCAAACCACTTCATTGTTTTACTGAAAAATCGTAAGTATTTCCAAGAATATTCTTGATAAACTTATCGCAATTTGCTATCTCGTCTCTCATACGAATACCTTCCTTATCAGTTCCTCGGCATTTCTTATCTACTTATCTCAAGCTGAAGGGGCTCATTATCGCATGCTTTTCCGAATTCTCTCTAGCACAGACGAGACAGTGTGATTTATAGCGTGTAATCCTCCAGCTACTTCGCTTCTGATATAATTAAAAGAATTAAATCCGGCTCTGCATAGTTTATGGATTTCTTTATCATAGATTTTTATTACTTTTTTATGACGTGTTCTGTGCTTGCGGCTTTTTTTTTCATTCGCCACTAACCTGGGGCTTCTTTGAGTAGATCAACTAGGTCCTTGAGGATACCATTTGATTGTGGGCCCCAAAACTTCATAAGAACTGTAATTAAATGGAGTTATGTTAACAGGATGTCTTATACACAGCTCTCTGAACTTATTTGTAGCCATAACACTGATGATACATTTAGCAAGATATATTCATAAATACATACTTATACTACATGAATATACAGAGGACGTGTATTGTACGTACTTATATATAATATAGGAAACATTTTTCATATAGGAAAAATATAATGTAGTTTCAAAGTGATGTTACCGGTATGATATATGAATAATAAAGGCCTGATTTCTTAAACAGTGTAAACCTAGGATACCACATTGTTAGTTAAGCTAGACGCACACAAGTAGATTTCATAAACGCATCTGACGCGGAGCTGTGAATGGCTAGGATCCCCCATAGCTAGACACACACAAATGGATTTCATAAACTCCTCTGACGTGGTTCTGTGTATGGCTAGGATCCCCCCCATGGGGGATCCTAGCCATACACAGAGCCGAGTCACATGCGTTTATGAAATCCATTTGTGTGTATCCAGCTAACTAACAATATGGTATCCTAGGTTTACACTGTTTAAGAAATCGGACCAAAGTGTCTATAATAATTTTATTAGAATGTGCATACAGGATGAATAATGATACTAAGTTATGTATACAATATGCATATACGGAGTATTTAGGATAATTGCTCAATAGTGTGAATTTCTATAAGAGAAGTTTGCGTCGTGTATGAACTGCATGTCTGTTTCATACATTGTTATGCAATATGAGCGTATGTGAATGCATGCGAAAAAACGACCTTCATTGTGAATAAATGCTAGATAATCCTCCCCTGAAAGAATGTAACACATTAATCACTTGGATTATCAAGATCTGGTTATATGAAGGTCAAATCTCTCTCTCTCTCTCTCTCTCTCTCTCTCTCTCTCTGCCCTTTTCTTATCTATCTATCTATCTCTATTTTACAGGCACATACACGAACAGAATATATTTGTGTCCTACATTTGTTGGGAGGCGGCAGAAAGAATATTCCAGTTGGCAAAAAAAGGAGAGATTTGCGCTCATACGATTTGCCAAGTGTGTCATATGAGAAAAGACTTTCAATTATGATCATTAGAATACGCATGCACAACCCTCTATATGAATAAGGGCAATGCCAATTAGGGTCATGGTGGGTTACCTTTAATTTATGGATACTGATAAATGTGTGTTATTGCTGTTCATCTGAGAAAGGAAAAACAATTTACGATATTACTTTTAGTGAGAGTAAAACGTTTTTGCGAAGTAACGATTTCTAGTCTTCGGTATCGGTCATTTGGAATTGGCTACGAGTTCAGCTTGCAAGATCTCTTAGGAGGTAGCAGAACAGTATTGCTAAAACCTTTGGGATAAATGCCTATAATAATAATAATAATAATAATAATAATAATAATAATAATAATAATAATAATAATAATAATAATAATAATAATAATAATAATAATAATAATAATAATAATAGTAATAGAGTAGATGACAGTGAAACTACAAGTAAACTGACCTACTGACAGACAGACAGACAGACGGACGGACATGGAAAACTTTCTTCCAGCACAAGACTCATTTAATAGAATATCTTCACAGCGGATTTTTGTATAATAACTCCCCCCTAGAACACCCTGTATCAGCAGGGGTTTCCAAACTTTTCAGTACAAGGACCCCATCGCATAATTTGCACATTTTCGTGGGAATAAAAATGCTTGAATAACCTTGCATATTGGTCCTTCTGGTCGGGAATAATTATACATTGAAACTAAATATTATTTATTTATGATTTATTTATTTTTATTTATTTATATACTTGTATAAATTAATTAATTACATTATTTCAATTAACTGTGTTGAATAAAATTTTGTGGCGGGTTTAATGTGGCTCGCGATCTGTAGTTTGGGGACCTCTTCCTTATACAATGACAGTGAAGAATAAACTCGTATGATACTTATAGTATTCTGCATTCCATGCATCTTTTTTTTTTTTTTAATGGGATATACAATTGTATGCCATTGCATTTGTAATGTGGCTTTCATGATTTTGTCACTTCTCTTGTATGTATGTATGTGATTACCTAATTGTGATTACCTAATTGTGTTTACGGGAAAGAGCCCAAAGCTCGTATCTTCCCGTCTCCTGATCGGTTCCATTTTTAGACTTAGTGATACTTATCATACCTGTCTTTAAAACTATGGATTGAGATAGCATTAACTACCTCCTCGCTTAGCGAATTCCAATTATCAACTACTCTTACACTGAAAAAGTATTTCCTTACATCCTGCAAACAAGTTTTCTTACGAAGCTTCAAACTATGACCTCTAGTTCTAGAGCCAGCCATATCGAAATATCGATCCCTATCCACTCTATCATAACCATGAAGGAATTTAAAGACTGTCACCATATCCCCCCTTACTCTTCTAGCTTCGAGTGATGGCAAGTCTAATTCCCTCAGCCTCTCATCATAACCGAGATTGCGTATTTCTGGCACCAGTTTCGTGGCATGTCTTTGAACTTTTTCAAGCTTAGCTATGTGCTTTTTCAAGTGCGGATTCCAAAAGGGGGCTGCATATTCGAGTTTTGGCCTCACATAGGTTACATAAATATTTCTGAACATTTCCTTGTCCATGTGCCTGAAGGCTACCCTTACATTTGATAAGAATGCATATGCTGCCCTTACTACGCCATTTATATGTATTTCTGGAGACAAATCTGCCAGTATGTTTACTCCTAGATCTCTCTCATTTTCTGTCTCTTGAAGTTGTACTCCAGCCACCGAGTAGTCAAGCTTGGGCCTTCTTGCACTTGTACCCATTCTCATTACCTTACATTTTGAGGTATTGAATTTCATTAGCCACTTTTCTGACCACTCATGCAGATTATTTAGATCCTCCTGAAGTTCTCTACCATTGTTCTCGTTTTTTACTTTCTTCACAATCTTTGCATCATCTGCAAACATATTCATGAATGAATTTACACACTCTGGTAGGTCATTTACATATACAAGGAACAAAAGTGGCCCTAAAACTGAACCCTGTGGAACTCCACTACTAACTCTTCTCCATTCAGACACTGAGTGTCTTACTCTAACCCTCTGTTCCCTTCCTTCTAAGTAAGTTTTTATCCATTCCAAGACATTTCCACCTATTCTAGCCATTGATTGCAGCTTCCTAATAAGTCTCCCATGTGGAACAGTGTCAAACGCTTTCTGGAAGTCTAGGAATATGCAATCTGCCCAGCCCTCTCTTTCCTGTAAGATTTGGCTTACCTCATCATAAAATTCTAATAAGTTTGTTACTGTTGATCTTCCTTCTCTGAAGCCATGTTGCCTCACTGACAAAAAGTTGAAGGATTCCAAGTGAAGAGAGATATGTTTCCTTAGTAGTTTCTCCATAAGTTTGCAAACTATGCTGGTCAAGGAAACTGGTCTATAGTTCAGAGCCGTATCCCTCCTTCCCTTTTTGAAGATAGGTATCACATTTGCTTGTTTCCAGCATCTTGGAATCTCCCCCGATTCCAGTGACTCCTTAAATATGATACTTAGTGCCACTGATATTGTGTTTGCGCATTTTTTAAGCACATGAGGGGATATGTCATCAGGACCTGTAGCTTTATGAACATCTAAATCCATCAGCGCTTTGCATACCTCTGTGGCTGTAAGGTTGATGTTCTCTAATACCGGCCCTTGAGCTTCTATCACTGCAATCTGAGGGGGTGGGGTATTTTCTACTGTAAATACTGACTGAAACTCCTTGTTCAATTCTTTGCAGATCTCTTCGTCCGTCTCAGTGATGCTTCCATCCGCTCTCTTTAGCCTTAAAACCTGTTCTTTTACCTTCAGTTTTCCTCTGATAAAGCTGTGGAAAAGCTTGGGATTTTCTTTAGCCTTCCTGGTGATGTCCCTCTCATAATCTCTCTCTGCCTCTCTCCTTTTACTTAGGTAGTCATTTCTTGCTCTTTTGTAGGTTTGCCAGGCATTTATGTTTTTTCTCCTCCTATACCTTTTCCAGCATTTGTCTCTCCACTCCTTAGCTCTTTTACACCCATTATCGAACCATTTCTCTCTGGCATGAATTACACCTACTTTGGTGACAGGTATGCAGCAATCTACTATCTTCCCATATTTCTCACAAAAGATGTCATACATTTCTTGTACAGATTTGTTGTAAAATAAGGTTCTCCAGTCAATAACTGCAAAAAGCTCATTCATTTTGATGTAATCTCCTTTCGGATAGTTCCTCCTCATGTCCTCAGTGCCTCTACTCTCAGGAAGAATGTCTTCAATGATATACTCCATCAACAACACACAGTGGTCACTCTTTCCAATTGGTGGTTCATACTCAATATTTTCAATATCCAACACATTATCTGTGAACACCAGATCAAGTAGTGATGGCTCATCCCCACCCCTAGCTCTTGTTGGTTCCATTACATGTTGGTGTAGGAAATTCCCTTGTACGCAATCTAGGAATCTTGCCCCAAATGAGTCCTCACCACTGTGTGGGTCAAGATTTATCCAATCTATCTCTTTATGATTAAAGTCTCCCATAATCAAAATCCTACATTTTTTCTCCCGCGCCATGTTAACAACTGAGTTTATGACTTCAATCGTACCTATATGACTTTCCTCATAAATTTCAAGCCTATTTTGGTTCCTTGGTGGGTTGTATACAACAGTTATTATAATGCTCTCTGACCCAGTATTTATGCGAGCAACAAGAAATTCCCTGAACTCACTTTCTATAGCCAAGTTTATTTCTTCAACTTGAATCCTCTCACTTATGAGCAGTGCTATCCCTCCACCAGTCCTCTCAGATCTTTCGACCCTTAGTATTCTGAAGCCCTTAGGAAAAACTGTGACACTGTTTATGTCCTCACTCAACTTAGTCTCTGTAATTGCTACTATATCTGCCTTACTGTTGTGAATCCTATCTTTTAATTCTACTGCCTTACCAGCTGTATGTATGTATGTATGTATGTATGTATGTATGTATGTATGTATGTATGTATGTATGTACGTACGTACGTATGTATGTGATATAACACTTAATATTTGACAGAGTGCTTATATATATATATATATATATATATATATATATATATATATATATATATATATATATATATATATATATATATATATATATATATATACTGAATAGACTTTGTATACATACATTACCCTTAAATAATTATGAGATCAAGTTTATAATTAGGACTTAACATAATCTTAACTAATTGAAACCCAACTTGTTCCCAATCAAACTAACCTAACCAGACCCTTAGAAAGATTATAATCTGAGGTCTACTGCTGATCCCCATTATATTATGGACTACCATGCTGTGCATATTGCATTCACAGGAGGGACTTTGGTTTTGGCAAAGTGTGACGATTACCCTGAGTGAATTCCCCTTCTAACCTTAGACCGTGGCAGGTCTCGAACCGACTGACTAACGAATCAATGTCGCGCACCCTACCACCCGGCACGATGGTCTCTCTCTCTCTGTCTCACACACACACACACACTTATATATATATATATATATATATATATATATATATATATATATATATATATATATATATATATATATATATATATATATATATATATATATATATATATATATGTGTGTGTGTGTGTGTGTGTGTGTGTGTGTGTGTGTGTGTGTGTATATACGTGAGAGAGAGAGAGAGAGAGAGAGAGAGAGAGAGAGAGAGAGAGAGAGAGAGACCACCGTGCCGGGTGGCAGTGTTCTCGACTTTGAATAGCTAGGCCGTCGGTTCGAACCCTGCCACGGTCTGAGGTTAGAAGGGGAATTCACTCAGGGTAACCGTCACACTTTGCCAAAACCAAAGTCCCTCGAAAGGTGGCACCGTCCTATCCCATACTAGAAAAGGGGGTCCGTGACGTAAAACCGGATATATATATATATATATATATATATATATATATATATATATATATATATATATATATATATATATATATATATATATATGAATAATTTCTACCCCGACCGGGACTTGAACCTAGGACACATAATTACTGTGCCAAGACGCTACCAACTACACCACAGGTCTAAAAGGAAAACAAACTTTACAGCTATATCTGCTATACTAAGAATGAACGCATTCTATCTGATATATGTATGTATGGATGCATGTATGTATGAATGAGTGTGTATATATGTATCTAAGCATGTGTGCGTATAATATCTGTTGGTGTTCTTAGTTTATGCGCACCTACTCTGAGAAAAAAAAAGAAAAAAAAGTACAGCTAAAATGCAGATAAACCTTTACGTAGAAATTATTATTTTTTTTGTATTTACAAAATAATCTCAGTGGTAATGAAAAAAATAATACGTTTCGAAAAATGCATATATGTGACAACAATGTCATGAATTTAAAAAAATAAAATAGATAAATTAATGGAGACTTTTTAACTAATAATTTTAATTAAAAAAAAAAAAATAAAGACCAGCAAGTCAAGCAGGTTTATTTCTTTTATTTCCACATACTCTTAGTCTTATCTTTGTATCTGAGTGATTTGGTAATGACTTCTGAGCATCAGTCATTT
>JAXCGZ010006687.1:0-10000 GCA_037179515.1 Halocaridina rubra
TGAGTGTGTCACTGGAACATGCAGAAACTGCCCTCATCAATAAAGGCCCTGGCACGAGAAAATACCAAGACGAAGAAAAAGAAAAAGGTTTAGGACAAGGCAGAGATGAGGCAATGTCACACAAAGGAAAACGACAGACAGAGAGAAAAGTGAAAATACAGAGGACCCAGAGATAGGGAGGACTAAGCTCTGAGATGACAATAGATCTGCTTTTTGAAGGATGAAATGTCATAAGAATTAGGAAAGACAGAAGGAGGAAGAGAGTTCCAGAGTCTAGAGGAAGATGGGAAGAAGCAGTCGCTGCACCGACCAATCCGCGAGCTATCAAATCTACACACAGTACCTGTGAGATGAGGCCGTTTGGCGGGTGTTACGCAGCCTCGGCAGTGGGGGAGGGATGCAATTCGCCAACTCATCATAGCAGCGATGGAAGTAGTAGCGATAAAAAAGTGAAAGAGAAGATACCTTATGGCGAAGAAAGAGATAATCCAGTTTTGAAGTAAGAGAAGAATCATTAATGAGTCTGACTGCCTTAGATTCAACCCTATCAAGAAGATAAGTAAAGAAGAAGCACCCCAGATGTGTGAACAGTATTCTAAGCACGGACGGATAAGACCTTTGTGAATTTTAAGTAACTGCAAAGAGGAAAAGTAATGACAAAAACGAAACAAAACCCCCAATTTTTTGGATGAGGATTTAGAAATTTGGATTATGTGATTCCTACAAGACAAGTTAGAAGCTATATGGATTCCTATATGTTGATAGAGTTAAGAGGGTAAATTTCATTAGTTTCGAAGACAAGAAGGTTATCAGAAGGAGAAGAAGATAAAGGATAGCCAGAAACTGTGTCTTAGAGGCAGTGAATTTAACTAAATTTTGAGTGCCCCACTTAGATACTCTGCAAATCGGAGTTAAGAGTAGAAGAAAGAGTTATATGAGACTGATTACGAGTAGCAGATGAAGGTTGTGAAAAAAAGGCAGAGGAAAAGTGAAGGGTAGAATCATCAGAAAGGCTTGAAGAAGAGAGGAAGATGGGGATTGTAGAAGATCATTGATGAAGAAAAGGAACAGAGTTGGTGAAAGAACAGAGCCCTGTGGAACACCACTGGTAACAGAGAAAGGGCTAGATGTCGCGCCATCAACAACTACAGATATAATACGGTCAGTAAGAAAACTGGAAATCAGAGAACAGAAAGAAGGGGTAAAGCCATAAGCAGGGAGTTTGGCCAACAGAGTCTTGTGCCAGACTCTGTCAAAAGCCTTAGAGATATCAAGGGCGACGACAAAGGATTCCCCATAGTTCCTCAGAGAATATGACCATACATGAGTAAGATAGGACAGGCGATCACCAGTGGATCTTGCCCTGTGGAAGCCGTGCTGGTGATGGGAGAGAAGTGAGTTAGATTCAAGGTGTTTCAAGAAGTGAGAATTGAGCAAAGTTTCGAAAAATTTAGTAATAGAAGAGGTTAGGGCAATAGGTCGGTAGTTAGAGAGAATAGAGCGGTCACCCTTCTTAGGAACTGGTTGAGCTAGAGCATGCTTCCAAAATGAAGGATAGATACTGGTTGACAGAATGAGGGAAAAAGATGGCAAAACATGGGAGCCAGTTCATCTGCAAACTCCTTAAGGAACCTTGCAGGGATACCATCGGGACCAGATGCCTTGTTCGTCTTTAGCAATCAAAGACCCTTATGAACTTTGCGTGAAGAAAGGATAAGGGAGGGCATAGGGTTAGAGAGGGGTAAAGACTGAGGAACGGGTGCACTGGAATCATTGATAGAAGAGTTGGCAAAAAACTGAGAGCCAAAGAGAGTGGCTTTGTCAGTAGGAGAGCAAGCTATAGAACCATCAGAACGAATGAGAGGGTGAAAACTTGAGTTACAGAAGTCATTGGAGAGGTTTTTGGCTAAAGACCAGAAGAATTTGTCAGTGGGAGAGGAGTTAAGGTCATCAACTTTCCTTCTTATAAAGAAAGCCTTAGACCTTCGAATCTGAGCAGTACAGTGATTCCTAGCTATAATAAAAGCAGAGCGAGTTAAATTAGAAGGCGAGGCTTGGTAAGATCGGTAATCCCGATTCCTAGCCTGGATAGCCATGGAGCAGGCATGGTCAAACCAAGGTTTAGGGGGAGAGAAAGTTTTTGTAGAAGAGGGGATGTACGCTTCCATTCCCGCGGTCATGATCTCGGCAACTTTTAAAACTACCTGACCAGGGTTGCGGGAGCGAAAGCAGTAGTCATCCCATGGGAAGTCAAAGAGAAAGTTACGCAAATTTTCATGTTGGGTATGCTCGTAGTGCCAAAGGCCGCGCTGAGTAGGAGGGATTGGTGGTGGGGGAGCGAGAATGGAAGAGACTGAGATCATAGAGTGGTCAGATTTACCAAGAGGGGAAAGCACAGAATAAGAGTAGTTTGAAGGGTTAGAAGTAAAAAATAGATCAAGAGTGTTTGCAGCCTGTACGTGATGATCAGGAATGCGAGTAGGGTGTTTGATAATTTGCTCCAGATCATGATCAATAGAGAAAGCAAAGCCTCGCTTCCTCCCACATCTATGTGAGAAGAATGAAGCCACTCACTGTGGTGTACATTGAAGTCTCCAATGCAAAGAACTTCGGCATGTGGGTGAGAAGATAGCAAGGACTCATGGCAAGAGGAGAGATATTCAAAGAAAGACACAAACTCGGTGGAGTTTGGAGAACAGTAGCAGATGCAAAGGATGATAGTGGTAGTAGAGAGAGAGATTTTTAGCCAGAGAACTTCCAAGTCAGGAGATTCAAGGTCCATGTGCCTCGCAGTAGGAGTGTTAATGTTGTAGTATGCACTATTAAGACAGATATGAAAATGTTTATGTTGCAACCACCTCTATACTACCACTTCTACAGGTCGTAGCCAAAGTAGGTGGCACTAATATAAATTTTATTATTGATGCTGGTGTCGCAGTATCAATCATTTTACCACTTTATATATCACACACTTTGTTACGACCAACAGCAATCACTATTTCGACTGCTACAGGTAAGCCTATTTCAGTGAAATAGATCTGAGTCTGACAATTACGCATTTACACCTTTCATATAATTGGATATTTATTGTTGCAGATGTGACTAAGCCACTCCTTGCAACGATTTCCTTTGTAGATTTGAATTGCTGATTGATTGTAAAAGTTAAAGACTCACAGACAGACTTACCAAGTATTCTGTAAAAGGGGATATTGTGTCTCACAAATCTATTTATATCATTAATAATGTCAACTTTTTACCCTCCTATACACAATATTTATTTCGAAAGTTTCCTTTATTATTGTCTATTCCTAAGCCCTCAAGGGTTGAAATTCCTGAAACTTGTAATATATATCATTACATAGATACAGGGTAGGAGAGGGAGGGGGAGACCAAAGTGTAGGTGGATGGATTGCATCAATGACGACAAGAAGTCTAAAGGTTTTTTGGGTGATGAAGTATGGGACAGGAACACATGGAGAACACTAGCCAGAAACATCGACCCCACATGAAAGTGGGAAAAGATGTAGACAAGAAGATGAAGAGGAGATTGATAGAGGTAGTTCTTTACCGACATTTCCTTAAAGTCGACCTTTGACCCCAGATAAATATGGTGCCACTAAGGAAATATTTAAGCAGTTATTTGATTTGGGCACTATACAGCCCTCAAAATCGCCATGGGTTTTCACCCATGCATTTAGTTTCATAACAAGAAACTGAACAGGAAAAATATACTTAATTAAATTTATTTCCTCAATGTTTACCATCAGGTTCCAGTGAATCAATCAGATGTACAAAATAGAGCAGTAATCACCCCTTTTGGGTTATTTAAGTGTTTGCATATGCCATACTACCTAAAAATGTCCCTGCTACATTGCATCACCTGATGGGTAGCTTATTCAGAGATCTTAATTTTGTTTTCATATACTTAGATGAATGGTCTGGAGGTATGGAAGAGTTTTGGAGAGGAAGGCATAGATATCTTGTGGGACTTAATGAAAAAGATCTTTAGTCAGGAAAAGATGCCAGAGGAGTGGAGAGGAAGCCTAATCATCCCAATCTATAAAAGGAAGGGAGACATTCAGGAGTGTGGAAACTATAGAGGTATAAAGTAGTTAAGTCATACTATGAAGATATGGGAGAAGATAAGAGAGAGGAGACTCAGAGAGATAACAACAATTGGGGAAGAACTGTTTGGCTTCATGCCTGGAAGAGGGACAGTGGATGCCATATTTGCCTTGAGACAAATGATGGAAAAGCATCGGGAGAAACAGAAAGGACTGCATATGGTCTTTATTGACCTGGAAAAGGCATATGATCGAGTACCATGTCAAGAGGTGTGGAGGTGTATTAGAGATAAGGGAGTCCCCGAGAAAATATGTAAGAATCATCCAAGATATGTATGAGAGGGCAGAGGAAAATGTTTTGAGCAGTGTGGGCTTGACGAAAAGTCTCTCAGTAATTGTTGGTCTGCATCAAGGGCCTGCTTTGAGTCCATATCTATTTGATCTGGTCTTGGATGTAGTAACCCAGGGTATTAGAGATCAGTCACCATAGTGTATGCTCTTTGCAGATGACATTGTACTGTGTAGCAACAGACGAGAGGTAGTGGAGGAGAAGCTGGAGGAGTGGAGAAGAGTGATGGAGGATAGAGGACTGAAAATCAGCAGGAAGAAAACAGAGTACTTGAGGTTGAGAGATGATGAGGATGGGGAGGTCAATTTGCAGGGGGAGATGTTGAAAAGAGTTGAAAGGTTCAAGTATTTGGGATCAACAGTAGCAGAGGATGGTGACCTAGAGTCATTAATAACCCACAGAATACAAGCGGGATGGAAGAACTGGAAGAAAGTGTCTGGGGTGCTGTGCGACAGGAGAATAGGGATTAAGTTGAGGGGTAAAGTGCATAAGACAGTTCTGAGACCTGCAATGATGTATGGAGCAGAGACATGGGCAATAAAGAAGATACAAGAGAAATAAAACTGGATGTGGCAGAGATGAGGATGTTGAGATGTATGTGTGGGATGACAAGAAGCGATAAGATCAGAAACGAGGTAATTAGAGGTACCTCAAAAGTTAGAGAAATATCAGATAAGATACAAGAAAGTAGACTAAGATGTTATGGTCATGTCGTTAGGAGGGATGAACAGTATGTTGGGAGGGGGGTGATGGAAATGGATATACAGGGTAGGAGAAGGAGGGGAAGACCAAAGCGTAGGTGGATGGATTGCATCAATGATGACCTGTGGTCTAAAGGTTTGTTGGGTGATGAGGTATGGGACAGAAACAAATGGAGAACACTTGGAGAAACATCGACCCCACATAAAAGTGGGAAAAGATGTAGACGAAGAAGAAGAAGAATACTTAGATGATATCTTAATCTTTTCAGAGGAAGATCAGAAGTAGCATCTAAAACAAATCTTTCACATATTAAGTAAAAATAATCTCAAAGTCTCTGTGAAAAAATTTCAATATTTCAAGGAGGGACTTGAATATTTAGGTTTTTCTATAGCTTCAAAAGGTATGAAACCTGTTCCTCATAAAGAGTCTAATATTGATAATTTTGCTAAGCCTAAGTAGTTCCCCTGCTTTAACGTAGGATTATTCAAATATTAATTTTTAATAGGCGAATGGTCCCCCATTTTGCTAAAGTTCCTTACCCTCTAACTGAACTTATTGGACTGCAAACTAAATCTGAAGAGTTTGAAAGGAATTCAGAAGCTGAAGATGCTTTTGCAAGTCACTTAACAATGCTTGCATTCTTGTACATTTTTGTAGCCTTAAAACTTCTCCACTGCACCTTGAGAACAATTGTTCCCAAGTTACTGCTGGAGCTGCATTACATCAACTCCAGGATGGAAACCTTGCCCCTATAGAATGCTTTTCTTAAAAAAAAAATAATAAAATCGTCAGCTCAGTGATGCTATTCAACTTTTGACAGAGAATTGCTTGCCACATATCTGGCTGTGCCAAAACTTAAGCACATTATTGAAGGACGAAATGCTGTATTGTTTACAGATTATAAACCTTTAGGTTTTACATTCAGATAAGCAGCAATGCTATTGGTCCTTAATCATGTGAATATGTATTTGACGTTGTACACATAAAGGTTGCAGATAATGTCTTGGCTAACTGTCTTTCTAGATTAGTACCTGTCTCTTCTGTCTCAGTGGATATGTATGATTTAGAAGGCATAGCTGAGATACAGGCCACTGATACAGAAAGTCTTAATTACAAAAGATATACTGAAACCGTTTGAATTACAAAATCATGGCTTGTACTGCGACACCTCAACACCTCATCCAAGACCATTTCTCCCCTTATTTTGTCGTAATCAATTTTCCAGCGTTTACATAATATTTCACATTCTGGGATCAAAGCTACTGTGCGCCTCATCAAGGCTAGGTACTACTGACCCAATATAGATCGTGATATTACAAGCTGCACTAGGGAGCATACATCTTGCCAACAAACCAAGGTACAGTGTCATACTCGTGCGCCTATTACTATTTTACATCACTCAAGGGGAGATTGGAGTTTATCCATTTCGTGTAATTGGCCCTCTTCCTGCAGGTAAGATTCCAGGACAAAGTTTTACAGCACCAGAGCAGCATGTTCTTAATTGCATAGATAGAACCGCAAGGTGGTTAGAATAAATACCAATCCCTGATATGTCTGCTGCAACAATAGATTTTGCTTTCATTAATGGTTTGGTTTCTCGTTTTGTAGTGCCCTTGTATGTTTTTACAGACAGAAGTCCACAGTTTGATCCTCTTTATTTCAGCAGCTTTCCTCTATTACTGGATTTCATAGCTTACGGGCTACTCCATATCACCCCCAATCTAATGGTATGATTGAAATAACCCATCTAATCTTAAAAGAATCTTTGATGGTTGTAAAGATAATTGGCTTGTTTACTTACTAATAGTGCATTTAGGTTTGTGATGTACTCCTAAAGAGTCTGGAGATTCTCTTTACTTTGGTAACTGTCAGTATGTAACTTTGTTCAAAACTCATGATAGCTTCCCAAGAAATTATATCGAATTAGTAAGGAGAATACGAGAATATGATTTTTCTGAATGTTTTTCTGATTACCATCATGTTTGTTCTAGCAAACCTCATGGTCCAAAGAATCATGAGACTTGTTCACATGTTTGGGATAGAGTGTATTAAGTCCATCGCACTTTAGAGGTGCATACTATGATCCACATGAAGTTTTTAAACGTAGTGATAAATAATTAATTTTAGAATAAATTTCAGGAGATTTAACCACTGATTCTGTAGAGTGGCTGAAACCAGCCTCGCTATCAAGAGCAGTGTTTGGCTCTGACGGTAGTGAACGAACTGGAACTAGTTCTAATAATTCTGCATCTCAGAGTTTAACAAATTCTTATTTAGATGATGTCACCGCTCTTGTAGAAGATAATAATTCAGGGAATAATTCTGCACCTCATTCTGCTATTACCAGGTCGATTGAATCAACATCCAGAATAATTATACAATTAATTTTGTGTTTGTGTATCTTATTCTTAGTTAATGAATATTTAGTGTACTCCTGTACTGGCAGGAATTGTTGTAATGTTATGTCAAACAATGCTCCCTAAGTGGCTCGTTAGTATCGTATATGGCAGTCACGTGATCCTTTATTGTTATATCATGTTGTATACTGTGGACGTGTGTAGGTATTGTTGAAGAGAATGCTTCATTATTATTATTATTATTATTATTATTATTATTACTTTTTTTTTTTTTTTTTTTTTTTTTTAATTATTATTATTATTATTATTATTATTATTATTATTATTATTATTATTATTATTATTATTATTATTATTATTATTATTATTATTATTATTATTTTTATTATTATTATTATTATTATTATTATTATTATTATTATTATTATTATTA
This sequence comes from Halocaridina rubra, assembly GCA_037179515.1. Taxonomy (NCBI): domain Eukaryota; kingdom Metazoa; phylum Arthropoda; class Malacostraca; order Decapoda; family Atyidae; genus Halocaridina; species Halocaridina rubra. The sequence continues at coordinate 7,906 of JAXCGZ010006687.1, forward strand.
TTATTATTATTATTATTATTATTATTATTATTATTATTATTATTATTATGTAAACCTTCCATAATTATAGTAAAAGTAATGAGAAAGAAAGCAAAAAGAAAAGAGGGGATTGTAAGAGAGGTGTAATGATACGCCATATATTTGGTGTAGATGATGCATTGGAAAAGAACCATGCATGATGGAGGTTAACCTGAATTGTCTTGGCCAGTCCTAGTTAAGTCCAAAACACCATTGGTTGTAGTATTTCAACGGGCAGCTGGTGCCATGGTCAACCTACTAGCCATATATATATATATATATATATATATATATATATATATATATATATATATATATATATATATATATATATATATATATATATATATATATATATATATATATATATATATATATATATATATATATATATATATATATATATATATATATATATATATATATATATATATATATATATATATATATATATATATATATATATATATATATATATATATATATATATATATATATATATATATATATATATATATATATATATATATATATATATATATATATATATATATATATATATATATATATATATATATATATATATATATATATATATATATATATATATATATATATATATATATATATATATATATATATATATATATATATATATATATATATATATATATATATATATATATATATATATATATATATATATATATATATATATATATATATATATATATATATATATATATATATATATATATATATATATATATATATATATATATATATATATATATATATATATATATATATATATATATATATATATATATATATATATATATATATATATATATATATATATATATATATATATATATATATATATATATATATATATATATATATATATATATATATATATATATATATATATATATATATATATATATATATATATATATATATATATATATATATATATATATATATATATATATATATATATATATATATATATATATATATATATATATATATATATATATATATATATATATATATATATATATATATATATATATATATATATATATATATATATATATATATATATATATATATATATATATATATATATATATATATATATATATATATATATATATATATATATATATATATATATATATATATATATATATATATATATATATATATATATATATATATATATATATATATATATATATATATATATATATATATATATATATATATATATATATATATATATATATATATATATATATATATATATATATATATATATATATATATATATATATATATATATATATATATATATATATATATATATATATATATATATATATATATATATATATATATATATATATATATATATATATATATATATATATATATATATATATATATAGAGAGAGAGAGAGAGAGAGAGAGAGAGAGAGAGAGAGAGAGAGAGAGAGAGAGAGAGAGAGAGAGAGAGAGAGAGAGAGAGAGAGAGAGAGAGAGAGAGAGAGAGAGAGCGAGAGCAGAGAGAGAGTATTAAGTGAGCTTGGCACTTGGGATTATGAGGGCGTGGATGTGTGGTGGGAAGAAAATACAAGTGTATGGAGAAGAGTGGGAAAGAAAGTTCTAGGAATGTCAACAGGAAAAGGTCCAGGAGATAAAGAAACTTGGTGGTGGAATACTTATGTACAAGAGAAAATCAAGATGAAGAGAAAGGCAATGACAAGGTATGATGAGACAGAGACAAATGAAGATAAGGAGAGAAGTAAAGTGGCAAAGAAGGAAGCAAAAGTGGCAGTGGCGAAGCCTAAGCAAAAAGCATTGGATAGTGTATATGATGAACAGGAAACTAAAGAGAGACAAAAGAAAATATTCAAGATTGCCAAAGGAAGAAATAAAGCCAAAATAATATTTCTCATATAAAGCAGGTAAAGAATGAGGAAGGGGCTGTAATGTGTAGCTCAAGTGACGTCAAGGGAAGGTGGAAACAGTATTTTGAGAGATTGCTAAATGAGGAAAATCCAAG
>JAXCGZ010006687.1:15000-25000 GCA_037179515.1 Halocaridina rubra
TGGTAGGATACTGGTTAATAGGATTAGGGATAAGACAGAATATGTGATCGCGGAAGTGCAGAGTGGTTTTAGGAGAGGTAGAGGTTGTATAGATCAGATTTTTATAGTTAGGCAGTTATGTGAGAAATATTTAGCAAAGGGTAAGGATGTGTATTTTGCATTTTTGGATCTGGAGAAAGCATATGATAGAGTTGATAGAGAGGCTATGTGGAATGTTTTGAGATTATATGGAATCAATGGTAAATTGTTGCATGCGGTGAAGAGTTTGTATGAGGGTAGTAGAGCTTGTGTTAGGGTAAGGAATGAAGTGGGTGAGTGGTTTCCAGTGAGTGTGGTACTGAAACAGGGATGTGTGATGTCACCATGGCTGTTCAATTTGTATATTGATTGAGTTGTAAGAGAGGTGAATGAGCGAGTGCGTGGTCGAGGTTTGAGAATGGTAGATGGGGATGATAACGAGTGGGAGCTGAATCAGTTGCTGTTTGCAGATGATACTGTGGTGGTGGCAGATTCAGAGGAAAAGCTGTGTCAGTTAGTGTCAGAATTTGGAATGGTGTGTGAGAGAAGGAAGCTGCGAGTGAATGTGGGAAAGAGTAAGGTTATGAGGTGTACAAGAAATGAGGATGGCGCTGGATTGAATGTTATGTTGAATGGAGAGACACTTGAGGAGGTTACTCAGTTTAAGTATTTAGGCTCGGTTATAAGCTGCAAATGGTGGAGTGGAAGCAGATGTGTGTCACAGAGTGAATGAAGGATGTAAAGTGTTGGGTGCATTGAAAGGAGTGATGAAGAATAGATGGTTGGAAATGAATGTTAAGAAAGTTTTGTATGAGAAAGTGGTTGTGCCAACTGTGATGTATGGATCAGAGTTATGGGGTATGAAAGTAAGTGAGAGATAGAAAATAAATGTGTTTGAGATGAAATGCCTGAGGAGTATGATTGGTGTATCTCGATTGGATAGGGTTAGGAATGAAATGGTGAGAGCAAGAACGGGTGTGAGGAGAGAAATTGCAGCCATGGTAGATATGAATGTTCTGAGATGGTTTGGCCATGTGGAAAGGATGATGATGAAAGGCTGCTGAAAAAGGTGATGAATGCGAGAGTTGATGAGAGAAATGCTAGAGGGAGGCCTAGGTTTGGATGGATGGATGGAATAAGGAGAGCCCTGAATGATAGGAGGATGGATGTGAGGGAAGCAAGCGAGCGTGCTAGGAATAGGAATGAGTGGCGAGCGATTGTGACGCAGCTCTGATGGGCATCTGCTGTTACCACGGGGCTGCATCTTACAGATGTAGCCCTGTGGTAGGTGCAGTAGGAGGAGTTGGCAGTTGTGAAGCGACACAGGTTGTGGAAGAGCCGGGAGGATGGGCTGTGGCACTCCAGCAGTGCCATCTGAATGGTCGCTAGCTCCCTCGTCATTGCCCATAGAGCAAAGTAATCCCCCTATTTGTTTTCCTTTATTGATGTCGGCTACCTCGCCAGTTAAAGGGGAAACAGCCAAGGTAGATAGTAAATATATATATATATATATATATATATATATATATATATATATATATATATATATATATATATATATATATATATATATATATATATATATATATATATATATATATATATATATATATATATATATATATATATATATATATATATATATATATATATATATATATATATATATATATACATATACATATACATATACATATACATATATATATATATATATATATATATATATATATATATATATATATATATATATATATATATATATATATATATATATATATATATATATATATATATATATATATATATATATATATATATATATATATATATATATATATATATATATATATATATATATATATATATATATATATATATATATATATATATATATATATATATATATATATATATATATATATATATATATATATATATATATATATATATATATATATATATATATATATATATATATATATATATATATATATATATATATATATATATATATATATATATATATATATATATATATATATATATATATATATATATATATATATATATATATATATATATATATATATATATATATATATATATATATATATATATATATATATATATATCAAATAAGCACATTACATTTGTGAAAACATGAATCATTTTTTTTACCCCGACCGGGACTCGAACCTAGGACTTATGATTACTAAGTCAAGGCACTACCACTACACCACAAAAGGTTAAAAGGAATCCAACCTTATAGCTTATATCTGCTATACTTAGGAATGAACGCATTCTAACTGAATGCCACTATGTTCATATTACAGTTCCCCCAACCTCACTCGTGGCTTCATTTTAGCATTTATTTCAAATCCCAATCTCATTCGGGCCATGAAATTATCAAATAAGCACATTACATATGTGAAAACATGAATCATTTTTTTACCCCGACCGGGACTCGAACCTAGGACTTATGATTACTAAGTCAAGGCACTACCACTACACCACAGAAGGTTAAAAGGAATCCAACCTTATAGCTTATATCTGCTATACATAGGAATGAACGCATTCTAACTGAATGCCACTATGTTCATATTACAGATTCCCCAACCTCACTCGTGGCTTCATTTTATCATTTAATTCAATTCCCACTCTCATTCGGGCCGTGAAATTATCAAATAAGCACATTACATATGTGAAAACATGAATCATTTTTTACCCCGACCGGGACTCGAACCTAGGACTTATGATTACTAAGTCAAGGCACTACCACTACACCACAGAAGGTTAAAAGGAATCCAACCTTATAGCTTATATCTGCTATACTTAGGAATGAACGCATTCTAACTAAATGCCACTATGTTCATATTACAGATTCCCCAACCTCACTCGTGGCTTCATTTTAGCATTTAATTCAATTCCCAATCTCATTCGGGCCGTGAAATTATCAAATAAGCACATTACATATGTGAAAGCATGAATCATTTTTTACCCCGACCGGGACTCGAACCTAGGACTTATGATTACTAAGTCAAGGCACTACCACTACACCACAGAAGGTTAAAAGGAATCCAACCTTATAGCGTATATCTGCTATACTTAGGAATGAACGCATTCTAACTGAATGCCACTATGTTCATTTTACAGATTATCCAACCTCACTCGTGGCTTCATTTTAGCATTTAATTCAATTCCCAATCTCATTCGGGCCGTGAAATTATCAAATAAGCACATTACATATGTGAAAACATGAATCATTTTTTACCCCGACCGGGACTCGAACCTAGGACTTATGATTACTAAGTCAAGGCGCTACCACTACACCACAGAAGGTTAAAAGGAATCCAACCTTATAGCGTATATCTGCTATACTTAGGAATGAACGCATTCTAACTGAATGCCACTATGTTCATACTACAGATTCCCCAACTTCACCCGTGGCTTCATTTTAGCATTTAATTCAATTCCCAATCTCATTCGGGCCGTGAAATTATCAAATAAGCACATTACATATGTGCTTATTTGATAATTTCACGGCCCGAATGAGATTTCGAATTGAATTAAATGCTAAAATGAAGCCATGAGTGAGGTTGGGGAATCTGTAATGTGAACATAGTGGCTTTCAGTTAGAATGCGTTCATTCCTAAGTATAGCAGATATACGCTATAAGGTTGGATTCCTTTTAACCTTCTGTGGTGTAGTGGTAGCGCCTTGACTTAGTAATCATAAGTCCTAGGTTCGAGTAACGGTCGGGGTAAAAAATGATTCATGTTTTCACATATGTAATGTGCTTATTTGATAATTTCACGGCCCGAATGAGATTGGGAATTGAATTAAATGCTAAAATGAAGCCACGAGTGAGGTTGGGGAATCTGTAATATGAACATAGTGGCATTCAGTTAGAATGTGTTCATTCCTAAGTATAGCAGATATACGCTATAAGGTTGGATTCCTTTTAACCTTCTGTGGTGTAGTGGTAGCGCCTTGACTTAGTAATCATTAGTCCTAGGTTCGAGTCCCGGTCAAGGTAAAAAAAAGAATTCATGTTTTCACATATGTAATGTGCTTATTTGATAATTTCACGGCCCGAATGAGATTGGGAATTGAATTAAATGCTAAAATGAAGCTACGAGTGAGGTTGGGGAATCTGTAATATGAACATAGTGGCATTCATTTAGAATGCGTTCATTCCTAAGTATAGCAGATATACGCTATAAGGTTGGATTCCTTTTAACCTTCTGTGGTGTAGTGGTAGCGCCTTGACTAAGTAATCATAAGTCCTAGGTTCCAGTCCCGGTCGGGGTAAAAAAATATTCATATATATATATATATATATATATATATATATATATATATATATATATATATATATATATATATATATATATATATATATATATATATATATATATATATATATATATATATATATATATATATATATATATATATATATATATATATATATATATATATATATATATATATATATATATATATATATATATATATATATATATATATATATATTTATATATATATATATATATATATATATATATATATATATATATATATATATATATATATATATATATATATATATATATATATATATATATATATATATATATATATATATATATATATATATATATATATATATATATATATATATATATATATATATATATATATATATATATATATATATATATATATATATTATCAAATAAGCACATTACATATGTGAAAACATGAATCATTTTTTACCCCGACCGGGACTCGAGCCTAGGACTTATGATTACTAAGTCAAGGCGCTACCACTACACCACAGAAGGTTAAAAGGAATCCAACCTTATAGCGTATATCTGCTATACTTAGGAATGAACACGTTCTAACTGAATGCCACTATGTTCATATTACAGATTCCCCAACCTCACTCGTTGCTTCATTTTAGCATTTAATTCAATTCCCAATCTCATTCGGGCCGTGAAATTATCAAATAAGCACATTACATATGTGAAAACATGAATCATTTTTTACCCCGACCGGGACTCGAACCTAGGACTTATGATTACTAAGTCAAGGCGCTACCACTACACCACAGAAGGTTAAAAGGAATCCAACCTTATAGCGTATATCTGCTATACTTAGGAATGAACGCATTCTAACTGAATGCCACTATGTTCATATTACAGATTCCCCAACCTCACTCGTGGCTTCATTTAAGCATTTAATTCAATTCCCAATCTCATTCGGGCCGTGAAATTATCAAATAAGCACATTACATATGTGAAAACATGAATCATTTTTACCCCGACCGGGACTCGAACCTAGGACTTATGATTACTAAGTTAAGGCGCTACCACTACACCACAGAAGGTTAAAAGGAATCCAACCTTATAGCGTATATCTGCTATACTTAGGAATGAACGCATTCTAACTGAATGCCACTATGTTCATATTACAGATTCCCCAACCTCACTCATGGCTTCATTTTAGCATTTAATTCAATTCCAAATCTCATTCGGGCCGTGAAATTATCAAATAAGCACATTACATATGTGAAAACATGAATCATTTTTTACCCCGACCGGGACTCGAACCTAGGACTTATGATTACTAAGTCAAGGCACTACCACTACACCACAGAAGGTTAAAAGGAATCCAACCTTATAGAGTATATCTGCTATACTTAGGAATGAACGCATTCTAACTGAATGCCACTATGTTCATATTACAGATTCCCCAACCTCACTCGTGGCTTCATTTTAGCATTTAATTCAATTCCCAATCTCATTCGGGCCGTGAAATTATCAAATAAGCACATTACATATGTGCTTATTTGATAATTTCACGGCCCGAATGAGATTTCGAATTGAATTAAATGCTAAAATGACGCCATGAGTGAGGTTGGGGAATATGTAATATGAACATAGTGGCATTCAGTTAGAATGCGTTCATTCCTAAGTATAGCAGATATACGCTATAAGGTTGGATTCCTTTTAACCTTCTGTGGTGTATTGGTAGTGCCTTGACTTAGTAATCATAAGTACTATTTTCGAGTCCCGGTCGGGGTAAAAAATGATTCATGTTTTCACATATGTAATGTGCTTATTTGATAATTTCACGGCCCGAATGAGATTGGGAATTGAATTAAATGCTAAAATGAAGCCACGAGTGAGGTTGGGGAATCTGTAATATGAACATAGTGGCATTCAGTTAGAATGCGTTCATTCCTAAGTATAGCAGATATACGCTATAAGGTTGGATTCCTTTTAACCTTCTGTGGTGTAGTGGTAGCGCCTTGACTTAGTAATCATAAGTCCTAGGTTCGAGTCCCAGTCGGGGTAAAAAATGATTCATGTTTTCACATTTGTAATGTGCTTATTTGATAATTTCACGGCCCGAATGAGATTGGGAATTGAATTAAATGCTAAAATGAAGCTACGAGTGAGGTTGGGGAATCTGTAATATGAACATAGTGGCATTCATTTAGAATGCGTTCATTCCTAAGTATAGCAGATATACGCTATAAGGTTGGATTCCTTTTAACCTTCTGTGGTGTAGTGGTAGCGCCTTGACTTAGTAATCATAAGTCCTAGGTTCGAGTCCCGGTCGGGGTAAAAAAATGATTCATATATATATATATATATATATATATATATATATATATATATATATATATATATATATATATATATATATATATATATATATATATATATATATATATATATATATATATATATATATATATATATATATATATATATATATATATATATATATATATATATATATATATATATATATATATATATATATATATATATATATATATATATATATATATATATATATATATATATATATATATATATATATATATATATATATATATATATATATATATATATATATATATATATATATATATATATATATATATATATATATATATATATATATATATATATATATATATATATATATATATATATATATATATATATATATATATATATATATATATATATATATATATATATATATATATATATATATATATATATATATATATATATATATATATATATATATATATATATATATATATATATATATATATATATATATATATATATATATATATATATATATATATATATATATATATATATATATATATATATATATATATTATCAAATAAGCACATTACATATGTGAAAACATGAATCATTTTTTACCCCGACCGGGACTCGAACCTAGGACTTATGATTACTAAGTCAAGGTGCTACCACTACACCACAGAAGGTTAAAAGGAATCCAACCTTATAGCGTATATCTGCTATACTTAGGAATGAACACATTCTAACTGAATGCCACTATGTTCATATTACAGATTCCCCAACCTCACTCGTGGCTTCATTTTAGCATTTAATTCAATTCCCAATCTCATTCGGGCCGTGAAATTATCAAATAAGCACATTACATATGTGAAAACATGAATCATTTTTTACCCCGACCGGGACTCGAACCTAGGACTTATGATTACTAAGTCAAGGCGCTACCACTACACCACAGAAGGTTAAAAGGAATCCAACCTTATAGCGTATATCTGCTATACTTAGGAATGAACGCATTCTAACTGAATGCCACTATGTTCATATTACAGATTCCCCAACCTCACTCGTGGCTTCATTTTAGCATTTAATTCAATTCCCAATCTCATTCGGGCCGTGAAATTATCAAATAAGCACAGTACATATGTGAAAACATGAATCATTTTTTACCCCGACCGGGACTCGAACCTAGGACTTATGATTACTAAGTCAAGGCGCTACCACTACACCACAGAAGGTTAAAAGGAATCCAACCTTATAGCGTATATCTGCTATACTTAGGAATGAACGCATTCTAACTGAATGCCACTATGTTCATATTACAGATTCCCCAACCTCACTCGTGGCTTCATTTTAGCATTTAATTCAATTCCCAATCTCATTCGGGCCGTGAAATTATCAAATAAGCACATTACATATGTGAAAACATGAATCATTTTTTACCCCGACCGGGACTCGAACCTAGGACTTATGATTACTAAGTCAAGGCGCTACCACTACACCACAGAAGGTTAAAAGGAATCCAACCTTATAGCGTATATCTGCTATACTTAGGAATGAACGCATTCTAACTGAATGCCACTATGTTCATATTACAGATTCCCCAACCTCACTCGTGGCTTCATTTTAGCATTTAATTCAATTCCCAATCTCATTCGGGCCGTGAAATTATCAAATAAGCACATTACATATGTGAAAACATGAATCATTTTTTACCCCGACCGGGACTCGAACCTAGGACTTATGATTACTAAGTCAAGGCGCTACCACTACACCACAGAAGGTTAAAAGGAATCCAACCTTATAGCGTATATCTGCTATACTTAGGAATGAACGCATTCTAACTGAATGCCACTATGTTCATACTACAGATTCCCCAACTTCACTCGTGGCTTCATTTTAGCATTTAATTCAATTCCTAATCTCATTCGGGCCGTGAAATTATCAAATAAGCACATTACATATGTGCTTATTTGATAATTTCACGGCCCGAATGAGATTTCGAATTGAATTAAATGCTAAAATGAAGCCATGAGTGAGGTTGGGGAATCTGTAATATGAACATAGTGGCATTCAGTTAGAATGCGTTCATTCCTAAGTATAGCAGATATACGCTATAAGGTCGGAATCCTTTTAACCTTCTGTGGTGTAGTGGTAGTGCCTTGACTTAGTAATCATAAGTCCTAGGTTCGAGTCCCGGTTGGGGTAAAAAATGATTCATGTTTTCACATATGTAATGTGCTTATTTGATAATTTCACATCCCGAATGAGACTGGGAATTGAATTAAATGCTAAAATGAAGCCACGAGTGAGGTTTGGGAATCTGTAATATGAACATAGTGGCATTCAGTTAGAATGCGTTCATTCCTAAGTATAGCAGATATACGCTATAAGGTTGGATTCCTTTTAACCTTCTGTGGTGTAGTGGTAGCGCCTTGACTTAGTAATCATAAGTCCTAGGTTCGAGTCCCGGTCGGGGTAAAAAATTATTCATGTTTTCACATATGTAATGTGCTTATCTGATATTTTCATGGCCCGAATGAGATTGGGAATTGAATTAAATGCTAAAATGAAGCCACGAGTGAGGTTGGGGAATCTGTAATATGAACATAGTGGCATTCAGTTAGAATGCGTTCACTCCTAAGTATAGCAGATATACGCTATAAGGTTGGATTCCTTTTAACCTTCTGTGGTGTAGTGGTAGCGCCTTGACTTAGTAATCATTAGTCCTAGGTTCGAGTCCCGGTCAAGGTAAAAAAAGGATTCATGTTTTCACATATGTAATGTGCTTATTTGATAATTTCATGGCCCGAATGACATTGGGAATTGAATTAAATGCTAAAATGAAGCCACGAGTGAGGTTGGGGAATCTGTAATATGAACATAGTGGCATTCAGTTAGAATGCGTTCATTCCTAAGTATAGCAGATATACGCTATAAGGTTGGATTCCTTTTAACCTTCTGTGGTGTAGTGGTAGCGCCTTGACTTAGTAATCATAAGTCCTAGGTTCGAGTCCCGGTCGGGGTAAAAAATGATTCATGTTTTCACATATGTAATGTGCTTATTTGATAATTTCACGGCCCGAATGAGATTGGGAATTGAATTAAATGCTAAAATGAAGCCACGAGTGAGGTTGGGGAATCTGTAATATGAACATAGTGGCATTCAGTTAGAATGCGTTCATTCCTAAGTATAGCAGATATACGCTATAAGGTTGGATTCCTTTTAACCTTCTGTGGTGTAGTGGTAGCGCCTTGACTTAGTAATCATAAGTCCTAGGTTCGAGTCCCGGTCGGGGTAAAAAAATGATTCATGTTTTCACATATGTAATGTGCTTATTTG
>JAXCGZ010006688.1:0-10000 GCA_037179515.1 Halocaridina rubra
TGCCGTTGGGGTATTTCAAGCATCCCCATGGCAACCAGAAAGCCAGTCAGAGAGCGACAGTCAGTCAGAGAGCGACAGTCAGTCAGAATAGTACCAGGGGCACGAATAGATCATAGATTGTGATAGTCATAGGGTGGGGGCATTGAGGCGTCGAATATGTTGTACTCTAGAATAAATTAAGATAAAGGAATCACTGCTTGTCCATTCTTACCTTGTACCCGTCTGGTACTAATAATTATAACGGAGTAATAAAACAGAGATAAGTGAGCTGGATTCAAGATGTTTCAAAAATAGAGCATTAACCAAATTTCGAAAATTTTAGCAACAGAAGAGGGTTAGAGCAATAGGTCGGTAATCTGTAGGAATAAAGCGGTCACCCTTGTTAGAAAAAGGTTGAACAAGAGCATGCTTCCAAGATGAAAGATAGATACTGGTTGACAATATTGGGCGAAAAATGCTGCAAAGCACTGGAACCAGTTCATATGCAAACTCCTTAAGGAACCTTGCAGGGATACCATTGGGACCAGATGTCTTGTTCGTCTATAGCGAGCAGAGTACCTTATGAACTTTGTTTGAAGAAAGGATAAGGGAGGGCATAGGGTTAGAGAGGGGTAAAGATTGAGGGACAGGTGTGCTGGAATCATTTATAGAAATGTTGGCAGAAAAATGAGAGCCCAAAAGAGTGGCTTTGTCAGTGGAAGAGCAAGCTATAGAACCATCAGAACGAAAGAGAGGGGGAAATCTTGAGTTACAAAAGTTTTTGGAGAGGTTTTTGGCTAAGGACCAGAAACACTTGTCAGTGGGAGAGGGGTTAAGGTCATCAATTTTCCTTATTATAAAGGAACCTTCGAATCTGAACAATACAGCGACTCCTAGCTACAAAAAAAGCAGCGCGGGTTAATTCACGACATGAACATGAATTTTATCATGCTAGTTCTCCTTAGAATAGAATTTTGTGACTTTAACAAGAAATAATATTATGTCTCTGGATTTGCCATTCCTTTTCTTAATCTGAAAAAAAAATCTTCTTGTGAGATATATGGATTTTCTTTTCGATCATATACAGACGCCAAATCTTTGTGATCAGATACAAACATTTCTTCATTGCTCACAGCAAAGGAAATGAAATATCTTTCATCAATTTCCATCAACGTGTGTTTGAAGTGCCCCTGTAGCGAAAAGAGGAGTTTTAGCTAACTAATGGAGAGAGAGAGAGAGAGAGAGAGAGAGAGAGAGAGAGAGAGAGAGAGAGAGAGAGAGAGAGAGAGAGAGAGAGAGAGAGAGAGAGAGAGAGAGAGAGAGAGAGAGAAATTAGATCCTTGCTGCATAAATATATCTCAGCATTGAACAAATAGAATACAGAGTATTTTTTCATTGTTGTCAGCCCCAAGAAATAATATATCTTTCATCAATATCCCATCGCGTGTGCATGAATAGCCTCTGTAACGAGAGGTGGAATTGAAAGCACTTAAGATATATATATATATATATATATATATATATATATATATATATATATATATATATATATATATATATATATATATATATATATATATATATATATATATATATATATATATATATATATATATATATATATATTTATATATATGTATATATATATATATATATGTATATATATATATATATATATATATATATATATATATATATATAATATATATATATATATATATATATATATATATATATATATATATATATATATATATATAAATATATATATATATATATATATATATATATATATATATATATATATATATATATATATATATATATATATATATATATATATATATATATATATATATATATATATATATATATATATATATATATATAGAAAAATAGATAGATTGATAGATTGATAGATAAATGAATAGACAGATAGATGGATAGATGGATAGATGAATAGATCGATAGAGAAAGAGATTAAATATCTTACTTTATTAATAAAATGAGCTGAATATACTTTAGTTATTTCCACGTTAATCGCTCTCTCTCTCTCTCTCTCTCTCTCTCTCTCTCTCTCTCTCTCTCTCTCTCTCTCTCTCTCTCTCTCTCTCTCTCTCTCTCTATTTATCAAATCTAATCTGAACATTTGAACCAAAGTTCCTTCACCGTTAAACTTATAAGCCTATTGGGGTCCTGTGTACTTGAAGTTAGATTTTGAAAAACAAAAATAGGAATAAGAATATACTCAAATAATGCACACCAGAATACGTACACTCACAAATATGTACGCATTCATAACTACATAATACAGACATGTGGATATGCAGTTTCAAAATTTTGCATTTTGCAATAATGTACCTACGTGTGTTCGTAAAGGGTTATTTTTTTTCTCTGTATCTATATGTTTATCTCTTCCGTTATGAAATCAGTTAAAGATAATGAGATATCTAGAGTTCTTTTAAATAGAAAAAAAACTATCTCTGTCTTACTTTCTTCATTTCTCTTTTCCGTGAAACAAGGAAAAACTATAATTTCAGCTCTGGTAAAATAGAAGTGAAGAGAATCAGAATTATCCGAAGGGGATTTAACCTTGCCCTAATTACTGCACCCTACAATAGCTTTGAGTTGGATACTGTTTTGATTGCTAGTGCCAAGCTACATGTCTTCTACTTTGTCGTGATATTGATTAATAATTTAAGAATATAAAGCAACCAGACGATCATATCATATCATCTATTTGGATCATGTCAAGAATAGCGAAACCACTCACAACAAGGTTTGCTATTCTTTACAAGAAGATTATTGGGCTCGTTATTCTTTACATTGGAATAATGGGGTTCGCTGTTCTATGCATGAACACTTCGGCTCAGACATTTCAATAATTGCTAAATTTTCAAAGCTTCTGTTCACTAGTTAACCTTGTTGTAAAACCAATAATATTACCAGTGACTGACTGGATGAAGAACAAATCACTTATTCGACGGGAATTAAAATGTGAAGCATGTAATAAATTTATGAATTGGACAACCTAACCTAACCTAACCTAACCTAATTAACTTAACCTAGCATATAAACTCAACCTGGGCAAAGCACAAGACTAGAATTAAGAATATGCAAGGATGCAGACGCACTTTTCTACAAAGTTATTCAAATCAGTTCATGTGGATGGAACGAAATACGGATGAAAGGTTATCAGTGTTCTGTAATGCAATCGCCATGCAGTATCCTTTCAATAACTGAGATTTTTTAACATAATTTTTTATGGAAATTAAATATTATGTTAGTTTAATTGTTCATTTGTCAATAAAAAAAAAGTTCATAAAATATATCTTGTCAAAGGTTTACTTTTCTTTACATGAAGACATTTATGTTGGCCATTCTTTACATGGGAATCATTGGGTTTGCTGTTCTTGACATGGAGATGTCGGGTTCGGTAATCTTGACATGATCCATATATTTCATCACATTAACTATCTAAATCAATGTCAACTATTTCTGTACATGCATATAGTGCATACCTTGCATTAAATCATCAAACACCAATCATATACAGCAAATAATACATATGTAAGGCTTCCTATGTATGTTTTTTCCAAGGACTCACGCTCCATCGCTTCAATGGTTGGTCCACTTT
This sequence comes from Halocaridina rubra, assembly GCA_037179515.1. Taxonomy (NCBI): domain Eukaryota; kingdom Metazoa; phylum Arthropoda; class Malacostraca; order Decapoda; family Atyidae; genus Halocaridina; species Halocaridina rubra. The sequence continues at coordinate 3,617 of JAXCGZ010006688.1, forward strand.
TCTGTTCTCAACGAGCCTTCATAGGTAAAATACAAGAATACTCTCAAACTTTATTATCTAGTTGTTGCTTTTTTTACGAGTAATAATGATTATGCTACTTATTTTTAACAGCTCTTCGACGCTCATTTGATTCCTATTTGGAACGGGCAAATTTAGCATACTATTTTACTTAGTATCTCATAATCATATTGAGAATGACCTTCCATTTTTTTCTGGTTGAGCTATAAGAACATTAAAAACACCTGTGAAGAGATAAAAAAAAATTCTATGTTGACTATCTCTATATTGCACTATGAAGATATCTAATTTTGGTATCTTCTTATTTTACAGTCTTGCTAGATAAAAGTTTATGAAAATTTAATTATTACAAAAATATTCATTGAGCGAAGCAAGTTTTTCAGGTTCTTTGATTAAGAAAATTTGTTAAAAAATGTTGTGAAATTGAGTCTTTGCTTTTTTATGTATTTCTCCTAATTATGTAATAAATTTTCGGTAATGACCTTTATTCTTTTTTTTTCATGAAGACACTGCTCGTGATATTATTGCATATTTGCATAACCCTTTTATGGACTTTCAACTCCCATGTCAAGTCCTTTCTGATTGTTCTGGCACTGAAGACTATACATAAAACATGAAGCAGTAAATTATGTATTCAAAAAAAAAAATCGAAGCAAATATGTCAGTTTGATTATACTGCTTTTAATAGCTTAAATATCGAAATGCAAAAATGACAGAGAGAGAGAGAGAGAGAGAGAGAGAGAGAGAGAGAGAGAGAGAGAGAGAGAGAGAGAGAGAGAGAGAGAGAGAGAGAGAGAGAGAGAGAGAGAGAGAGAGAGAGAGAGAGAGAGAATTAATTACTTTCTAAATTAACAAAATTAAACGATGGAAAATACAAAAAAGTAAACTAAATTCACCATTTAACCCACTTCATCTTGAAAATGAAATAGATTTGTGTTTGAATAATATGAGAAATGCAACCAACACTTTTTCAATTTATATTTACTTAAATGAACTGTATTCAAATTTAAATAAATCTAATGCATTTTCGGTTTTGTGCATGAACATTAGAAGTCTTGCAAATAATCTTCAAATATTTGTTGATCAATGTTTAACAGAAAATAATATATGTGATGTAATGGGTTTTTCGGAGACTAGTCTGGATAATGATATTGATTCATTGTATAATATAACAGGGTACAATATGTTCACTGAGAACAGAGACAGGAAAGGTGGAGGTGTATGTATGTATGTAGCAAATAAGTATAGCTCGAGTGTTATAAAGGAGTGCAGTTTGATGGAACGATTCATTGAATGTGTTAGTGTACAGGTACATAACGGTAAGGAAAATTGCTTCTTTGCATCTGTATATAGACCACCAAAGGGGAACATGCCTGAATTCCTTGAAGCTTTACTGAAAATATTTGATTTTGCAGCAAGAAAAAAGTACAAAACTATTTATTTATTCGGTGATTGGAAATTAGATTTGTTTAAAGTAAATGATCAAAGAGTAATTGATTTTATAAACTTAATGTATTCACGTGGCTGCTTTCCAATAACTACTAAACCTACGAGAGTAACTGAAAATAGTGCATCTCTAATCGATCAAATCTTGGAGACAACATAAGTAAATACATAGTGTACACCGACATAACAGATCATTTCGCAGTATACTCCCAGTTTAAAAAAGAAGAACATAAATTTGATGCATATGTAGAAAAAAGACATTACTCTGATGATAACATAGCTAATTTGACTAGAGATATATCACATGAAAACTGGCAACATATCATTGACCTAAATAATGCAAATGAAGCTTTCAATAAATTTCAATGTACATTTAGAGATAAATTTCTAGACTGCTTTCCTCTAAAAAAATCGACTGTAAATAATGAAAACAACAGATGCCCACACATAACTGCAGGATTAAAAATAGTATCAAAGAAAAACACCGATTAGAAAAGCTTGCATCAAAATGGCCTTTGTCTTTTGGAACCAGATATAAAGCTTACAGGAACAAATTAGTAACACTACTCCGAGCTGCAAAAAATAGATATTTTCAGGATAAGCTTAAGAAGGAACAAGGAAACAGCAAGTCCATCTGGAATACAATAAACAGCCTAATGGGACGAAAACAAATTAATCATTCAAAGGAAATCAAATTAAAAAATGATAACGACCAAGCTGTTAATATCTTTAATAATCATTTCTTAACTATAGCACAACCAACACAGGAACAACAAAATGTGCAACAAAACTCACACCGACAGTTTCTTAATAATCCACCACACTTTTCGTTTTACTTGTATCCTGTAACAAGGGAGGAAGTCACTAAATATATAAAAACCTTAAAACCAAACACAGCATCGGGATATGATGAAACTCCATCAAAACTACTCCAGGTCACTGCCCATTACATTGGTACCCCACTTACCCACATAATCAATCTATGTTTTCAGCAAGGAAGTTTTCTAGACAAACTAAAAAGTGCTAAAGTAATGCCTATTTTTAAGTCAGGCACTGTAGGTGATGAAAATAACTATAGACCTATATCTATCTTACCGTCTATAAGTAAAGTGTTTGAAAAAGCGATTGTTCACAGACTTCAAGAATTCATTGAAAAGTTCAATCTATTATCCGAAAATCAATATGGATTCCATAATAATAAGACCACTGAAAAAGCAATAATGAACTTTACAAGTGATGTTTATAAAAATTTGGAAAATAAAAACATTGTTGCATGGGTTTTCCTAGACTTGTCCAAAGCATTTGACTCATTAGACCATGATATACTAATAGAAAAACTAACTTGTGTGGGTGTTAGGGGAACACCATTACAGTTATTTAAGAGCTACTTGCAAAATAGAAAACATGCCGTATATTGTAATGGGAAAGCATCTTTGTTGCAAACTATTGAGAGGGGAGTACCACAGGGATCAATACGGGGCCCATTGTTATTTTTAGTTTATATAAATGATATTTCCAATGCCAATAATAAATTCAAATATATTCTTTATGCAGATGACATCAACCTTCTCCTGAATGATAATAACCTTGACTACCTGCATTCTGTTTTAAATAGCGAACTAGAAAAAATAACAACTGAGTCTCTGTTAATAAATTAGAGCTAAATGTTTCCAAAACTGACTATATCTTATTTCAAAATAGATCTGTAGTACACAATATTGGTCAAGTTAATATGAATGGGTATGAAGTTAAAAGAGTTGCTTGTAAGAAATTTTTGGGAGTACTTATTGATGAAAATTTAAGTTGGAAATATCATATTCAATCTGTCTGCTCAAAACTGTCCAAGTCATGTGGAATTTTGTATAAAATTCGCCATAGCCTAACAAATGAGGCCTTAAAAAGTATATACTATTCCCTGTGTTATCTTCATATTATATACTGTTTGTCCATCTGGGGTTTGTACTTGGCCGTCAATTGTAAGGGATGCATTTGTAACTCAGAAGAGACTGATCAGGACTATTACATATAGTGGAAAATATGACTCAACTTCCTCTTTATTCAAGGAGCTAAACTTGCTTAATTTTAATTACTTGATACAATATTTCTGTCTTATTATTATACATAGTGATGTTAATGATAACAGAAAATTATTTAGATTTATTCAACACAACCATGGAACCAGAGGTAACAATATAAATTTGATATGTCCACAGCTGAGAACAACCTTGTACAAATTTTCTATTCACTGTTTTGGCCCAAAATGTTGGAATGCATTACCAGAAGATTTAAAAACAATAACTGGCACAACTTTATTTAAAAAGAAACTCAAACAGCATTTAATTTACTAGGCAAAATCAAGCAGCTGTTGATTAATAATTAATACAGTATTGGTGTATCATTATGTCCAGGTTAAGGTCAGGTTACTGTTTTGTTTTATTACAAGATAAGTATGAGAATGCTATATTGGAGCTTTTGTTAACTATTGGCGTCATACTTTAAATTATGTGAGATGTATATTAAACTGCCTGCCAAGGAGCTCTTGCTCAGCAGGCTAGTGCCTCTGAATATAATGTACATATTTATCCCTGTATGTATACTAAATATTTGGCAATAAAATCTATGACTATGACTATGACTAATGCGCCTAAATTATACATATTCTTCAATGAAATACACTATTACAGTGTATTATTTATAACCATAGGAGCTTACTACAAAGTGACATTCATCTAGAAATTAGTTATTGCCCTTCCTTGAAAGCTATGACTGACTTTCTGATCAAAAGGTTGCTCTTAACTTCCCTAATTCTATGTCTTATTTCTTTTATTTTAAGATTTTAGCCAAGTTCTTTCTCATAGCTGAGATCATTTACAATAAATGGTTTAATATATGTTTTGAGAAAGATCATTGGATTAAGGTCATTTAAAGGACTAAAAAAAAATATAGACAATATGGAAATTTACTTAGTTTGCATGAAGCCTTCATAGCAGGCTGCATGTCTGTTACATTCAGTATATTTTGGTTTATTTATTTTTTTCATTTATTTATATATTATTTATTTATTTATTTATTTATTTATTTATTTATTTATTTATTTATTTATTTATTTATTTATTTATTTATTTATTTACTTATTTATTTATTTATTTATTTATTTATTTGTTTATTTATATAGTTATTTATTTATATATTTATGAATTATTTATATGTACGTGCATCTATTTATTTATTTCCAGTTCGCAAGTAAATGTTTTCATATTAATATGCATTACCCGTGGGTAAAAGGAGTGAGTTACTGAATTCTTGCCTTCCACTCCTCAACTTAAATATTCAACCCCCCGTCCTTTCTAAACATGAACAATACCTGTACAGTGATAATGCAACTCGTGTCCTGTATATACTGCGAACTTTTATGTGCAAACACACACACACAGGTAAACGCTCAGACACCCACACACACACAGGCAAACAGACACCCGCACACACAAGCAAACACACACATGTGCACTAAAACAGAGTGATACACGAAAAGGAAATTAGGTTTTCTTCTTTGGAACTGTGGAGAGAGATGACAAATAGGATCATTGTTTCATGAATAACTAAAGAAATATGAATTTATTTTTCCTTCAACCTCTCAGCATGAATACCACATAAACCTTACTGTTCGCATGTGCCTACATATATATATGTATGTGTATATAAATATAGTTGATAACAGCTGTGACACAACTACAGTTGTGAGGGCTTTGCTCAATAGCAACAGACATTATTCAGATATGAAATATTCGAGAATTAAACTTCTTTTTTTTTCCGAGCAATGTCAAGATGTAGGCTAAACCCAAACATATATAGATTTTGATGCCATTGCAATATTTACGTCACAGACTCCCTTTAAAAACAAGGGCTAGGACGGTCGCCTTCTTGCGAAGGACTTGTTTTGGCAGATGTAATCGTTACCCTGAGTGCATGTCCTTGGTTCGCGCCTCGCCACGGTCTGAGGTTAGCAAGGGCATGCACTCAGGGCAACGATTACATATGCCAAAACAAGTCCTTCGCAAGAAGGCGACCGTCCTAGCCCATGGTTGTAAAGGGAGTCCGTGACGTGTATTTATCTCTGTGTGAGTTTGCACACATTTGAAGACTTATAATAACTGAAGGCAAATAACAATTAACTCATTATTTCTTCAGTAAAGGATCGACATAGAAAACAAATTTATTACATACCAGTGACTATCAAAAAAAGGGGATCTGACAATATGTAATAAAGATTAGACGATGCAAGGATATAAGGAAGGGAGCAGTGATTTAAAGTAATAAAAGAGATGTATATAAGAATAAATAGGAAGGGAGGAAGAATGATAGGGAATAGCCATGATGCATAGGATATCATGATTAAAATGAAAAAGAAATGGGAATTAAATGGTAGAACAAAATAAAATATTCAGTCATACAGTCATTACATCTAAGCTCAGAATACTGAGAAGCTTTTAATTCCACTACTACTACCACTACTACGACTACTACTACTGCAAACACTATTATTACTAATACTATTATTACCACTACTACTACTACGACTACTACTACTACAATCACTATTATTACTAATACTATTATTACCACTACTACTACTATTGCTACTTCTACTATTACTGGTGGTGCTGCTGCTGCTATTGCTGCCTCCACTGCCACATCCTCTGCTGATGTTACTGCCTCACTCGTCAAAGCCACATTTGCTGTTGGTGCTGCTACTGCTGCTGCTAATAATGCTATCAGTACTACCACTGCTACTACTATTTCTACTCCAACTACTACCACTATTACCACCGACACTACTACTACTAAGGTGACTACTACGGCTACTACTACTACAACAAAAACTACTATTATCACTACTACTACTACTATTACTAATAATAA
>JAXCGZ010006689.1:0-2500 GCA_037179515.1 Halocaridina rubra
AGATATCGGAGTTTACGAGTATTTTATTCTTCAATAGTGCTTCTTGGATCGAAATACAAATGTGTGTATTATGACAAGTCTGTCGATTGATGAGTTTAGTATTCTTGTTAAAGACAATCTATATAAGGTAAAAGTTACCAAATATTTTCCTCGAGGATAATGGAAATATGGCCTATATTGGACACAAATATGAGGATTTTTAGGAAAAGCGCGATAGCTAAGTACGGAGAAGCTCATAGTTTTCAACCAATGGTGTCCATTCCCTACGTTACACCCAGCTTGAGTATGAACAAAATCAGAAATATTGTTAAACCACCATCTTTCTCCTTTTGCCTGCCTTTCAAACCCATGTTTTCCACCTGTTTAAGTCTTTGGCTTTTGATTGTAAGTCAACTTATTTTCTTTTCCTCATTACATTATTTATGAATGAAATGGTAATGCAATTAAAGAACTATTTCAAATATTTAATGGTAGTGCTGAAGGCTAATGAAGCTTCATTATTTGCAATTCCTCTTTTATGCAAGTTAAAGCTATAAGTTTTGGAGTAAAATCGGACATTTTCCATTCTCTCTCTCTCTCTCTCTCTCTCTCTCTCTCTCTCTCTCTCTCTCTCTCTCTCTCTCTCTCTCTCTCTCTCTCTCTCTCTCTCTCTCTCTCTCTCTCTCTCTCTCTATATATATATATATATATATATATATATATATATATATATATATATATATATATATAGAGAGAGAGAGAGAGAGAGAGAGAGAGAGAGAGAGTTTTTCAGTATACACACATCTAGTTGACTATGACCTCTATTTTTGCATTGGTAATCTTCTTGTGTAGTTTTTCTAAAATTCTAACGATCACTTTTTGAATATTGTCGAGATTATACAATAAGCAAGAAAAACTAATTGAAATCATGTTCAATCAAACTGAAAATCTAATTGGAATAATATGCAATCAAAATGAAAATTTAATTGGAATGTTTATAGTAATAATAATGAAAAAGTAATTGTAAAAACTTTAGAAATAACACACAAGGACTTTGCCAGTGCAAAAACGGCGGTAATATTCAACTTATATATATATATATATATATATATATATATATATATATATATATATATATATATATATATATATATATATATATATATATATATATATATATATATATATATATATATATATATATATATATAGTGTGTGTGTGTGTGTGCTTTAAGTATTTAAGAGTTGGCATTTATGCATTGTGGGGTGAAGTAACTCGAGTTGTATATTATGTATTTATTTTACTTATTCATTCTTACACAAATAGTATATAGGCTACTCATTGAGCTTCTAGTTGAGAAGTGCTCATAATACCACAAAGTTGGCAGCCACACCGATATCTGAGTCCCAAGGGGCCACTGTTGAAGATTTTTTTTTTTTTTTTAATGAATGATGCCGTCCAAATTCACAAGTATGTCAGCATTTTTTCCTTTATTGCATGTAAGAAGTAGTCTAATTGAGAAAGAAGAAATTCAAAGTTTACCGGAGAAGAATGTATAAAGTTGAACTTATTTTCAGCTGTAATAACCTCAGAAGTTTAAGAATTTAACATACTATGAATAAACTTTCGAGATTGTAATGGAGGATGTTACAGATAGACGTGAATAAAAGGGATTAGTTAAAGTCTGTGACACCACATGAGTGAGAGATTAGGCTGCGGGAAAAGAAAAAAGTTTATTGAAAGTTGTAAAGATATAATATTAATCATGTATCGTGCCATTACATACGGTAGTCCTACATTTGTATCCTAAAGCTAAAAGGTGAAAATTCTTCGACGTCAGAGACTCATAGCCTAATAGTGTCCCTCCCTCCCATGGTATAACTTTACTTATGAAATAAAATTAGCCAATTTAATTTAGATTTTAATAGTTCCATCCTTGTTTTACATATATGTGATCAATTGCATTTGCTGGAAAGAACTTTAGGTACTTACTTCACCATCTCCTGGCCAGCTTTCTGATTCACTGATATTTGCCCTTGGTTCTCTTCAAGATATGAGTTTTTAGTATTTACAATATTGTGTGTGATTATGCTTATAACTCAGCTTATTCTGGTTGTTTTTATTCACTGGCAGTGATTATATATTTCCTAATACCATGAATAGATGCACTATTTACAATTTATTTCATATCCAATAAAGGAATAGTCCAAAGAATCTTCTGTCACCATTGGCTTTAGATCTCGCTGCTCGTATCAAAGCAGAGAGAGAGAGAGAGAGAGAGAGAGAGAGAGAGAGAGAGAGAGAGAGAGAGAGAGAGAGAGAGAGAGAGAGAGAGAGAGAGAGAGAGAGATTACCTGAAGTGCTTGATAGCATATTATTATTATTATTATTATTATTATTATTATTATTATTATTATTATTATTATTATTATTATTATTATTATTATTATTATTATTATTATTATTATTATTATATCTGATATTCGTTTGTCTAGGAAATCTTAGTCTTATAATAAACTG
>JAXCGZ010006689.1:10000-20000 GCA_037179515.1 Halocaridina rubra
TTTTCTTTCCAGAAATTTCAATTTTCTTTTGCGCGAAGGTACTTGGTTTAGCTCTTACTCACAAAAACCGTCTCATTCAATTACTGTCGGATCTTTAATTCTCTTATTTCTTCATTGCAGCTTCACAGAAGTAAGAGTAGTGGCGTCTTCAAATATTGTTCCAACCGTCTAGGAGTGGAATATTTCTGTGCGTCTCATGTAAGAACACATGTTATTTTCGTATTTATGTGTGCCTTTGTATATGCTTGCTTGATTGTGATACACAATAGTGCAAGTTAATAATGTTTTATGATTTTAGATATCATTGGAATAATAATAATATTAATAATAATAATAATAATAATAATAATAATAATAATAATAATAATAATAATAATAATAATAGTTATTATTATTTTTATTATTATTATTATTATTATTATTATTATTATTATTATTATTATTATTATTATTATTATTATTATTATTATTATTATTATTATTATTATTTTTATTTTTATTATTATTTTTATTATTATTAATATTAATATTATTATTATTATTATTATTATTATTATTATTATTATTATTATTATTATTATTATTATTATTATTATTATTATTATTATTGAAAAAAATAATTTTATTTAAATATTTTTATTAGACTTTTGCCTTTTGACTTCTGCATAAATTACTGCATTATTACAAAAGAAAAGGAAAAAAAAATAAAATAAAATAAAAATAAAAAAAAATAAAAAAAAAATAAAATATATATATATATATATATATATATATATATATATATATATATATATATATATATATATATATATATATATATATATATAAATATATGTTTGTTTGTTTGTTTGTTCCGGTTTTTCATCACGGACTCCCTTTTTCTACCAAGGGCTAGAACGATTGCCTTCTTGTGATGGACGTGATTTGACAGATGCAATCGTTACCCTGAGTGCATGCCCTTGCTAACCTCAGACCGTGACTGGACGCGAACCGTCGACCTGACGCCTCAAAGTCGTTGAAGTATATCATCACAAACTTTGGAGCTGAAAATTGGGTGTTAATTTGTGGTGCATTTAGACTTGAGTCCTGTGTTTTATGTCAGTAACTTAAGCAGGAGAGTCCACTTTATTCAAGTAGGAGTGACCAGACTCTATTACTTATAAGAACCACTTCCAGAAAACTGGACCATACTTTAACCTATGTTTATATTCTTTCTTAAACATTTTATAACAATGATTTTAAATGAATATAAATATTAAATAGTATGTTTATGCAATAATATGTATTCATACATGAGGTTGCTAAAGCATCAAATTGTATTAGAATACCAAATGCTTTCAAATTCTAGACTAATGAGAGTCTTAATGACATTAAGCTTATACAAAAATCTGTATTTGCATTTCAATATATTACTGACACAAGTAGACTGCCATAAATAATAATAAACGGGAAAACTGAGAATTTTTTGAATATATACGTACAGACATACATATACATGGCGCCTTTTCTCCTTGTAAGGGGGGTGGCCAAACCAAGAAACACGCAGTCACCGCGATCCATGTATACATTACCTACCACTCTTGACTCCTTAGGGTTAAAGGGTTGTCAGATTCCCCTCCACCACCCTGCTTGGGTCATCCACAAGGTAGGCAGGCAAGGATATTCTACAGTGAAACTTGACAGCCGTAACTGTTTATCCCCACCACATCACGCAATTCCTCTCACACCCGTCCATCACAGTTCACTGAGCCAGCAGGTGTGAGAAATCCTCTTCAGCCCGTGTCACCTATACACAGTCCTCCTCCACTCCCTTCTGTGTCTATACGCTCTTTTCCCTGCTCCGCTGACATTCCACATGCATCCAATGCCTTTGTCACGCCTTCATCCATCTCATTCCAGGTTTTCCTCTTAACCTAACTAAATCCACTTCTGCAATCCACAGTTTCTTTGCTATTCGGTCATCACTCATGCTTTCCGTGTCTCTAAACTAACCCAATACTGTTTGATCTAACCTATTCGACAACTTTCTTTCAACACCCATTCTCTGCCTGACCTCCTAATTTCTCTTTACTAATTCTAGATACACCTTGTCTCCATTACATTCAACTTGCTCTTTCCATCCTCTCTTGCATTCCAAGTCTCTATTCCATGCATTGCTGTCGGCACAATCACATCTTCATATATCCTTTTTTTACATTCATTTCCAAATACCTATGTGTCATCACACTTTTCAACCCACTTAGACATATACTTGCTTCATTCACTCTTTAACTTACTTCTGCATCCAATTATCCATTCCTTAAGCAACTCTCCATTCACTCCCCATGCATCTCATGACTTTACTTTTAACAATATTCACCAAGAACTTCCTTCTTTCACTCACCCTAGCAATCTCAGTCACTAAATGGTTCAGTTCATTTTCAGTATCAGCCACCTGTTCAGTGTTAATCACGAATAGCAATTACTTCTTTTTCCACAAGCCTACATCCTCACCTACTTTTTCCAAGCCTCTGTCTAATATTCTTTCCTTTACTTCCCTTATCACTCCATTAAGCAACCATGGCGACATTACACAACCTCGACATAAATCATTCTCGACTCTTGCACATGCTCTACTATTCATGTAAAACTCTTGACTGCATTCAACAAACCTGCACTTTTTCAATACAGTGACAACACACTCCAAACCTCTCCATTAACCGTGTAATACGCTTCTTCTAAGTCCATGAAAGCCCAAAAAGTGTCTCTACCTTTCTCTAAAAATTTCTCACACTTGTATTACCACAAATACCTGATCCACACATCCCTTTCCTCTCCTGAACCCACACTGTTCTTCCCCAATCTGTCTATCAGTACCTTTCCTATTTCTCTCGATTAACACTCTTCCATATACCTTACTAACTATGCTCATCAAGTTCATTCTTCTAAGGCTACCACACTCATCTTCTTTCCCTTTATAAATTGGAACTACACATGCACTCCTTCAATCTACTGGGACACTCCCATTCCTATAATATACATTCAACAGCCTAACTATCTATTTTGCTAATGCCTCCTCACCTCTTGAGAGGGATTCTATATGACACCCATTTGTCCTTGGAGCTTTACCTGCTTTCATTACTCATATTACCAAATGTATCTCCTTTTTTATTTCTCAATAGTTCTCATCACCTAAGATTGACATTTTCAATTCAATCCCCACTGTCACAATCTCTGCCTCTCTATCATCTTCCTCATTAGGCAGTTAAATAAACTACTCGCCCCCTGTCCCTCTCACCTTTATTTCATCTACGAGCAATTGCCCATCCGCTCCTGTCACCTTCTCCTCCCTACCAGGCTCACCTTTCCTCACTCATTTTACTTCCCTCCAAAATATCTTTTTATTAATATCAAAACTCCCAGACAGGCATGTACCCCACCTTACATCCACTTTTCTCTTTGCCTTCCTAACTACACACTTCGCTAACCTGTTAACATATTGTGGAAACCTCTGTTTAGCAACGCCAAAGCAGTGCTGCTGAAATAAACGTAAATTTTTGGTCAGATTAGGATTTGTTTTGTTATCATATATTGATTTTGCGTCTTGAAGTCGTACTGGTGCAAATAGGTGGCGCTGAATCACTACTAACCCAGTAATATTGTGGTGTCTCTCTTCCCACATGGGCTTAACGTAAGACAGTTCCTTTGTGTTTACGATTCCTTAGCTCTTTCTTTTAGCATATTTAAACACTTGGTATTGCGTTTCACATTTTGGTGTTCTTATGTTGCTTTTATATTAATATTTTTGTATGTCAAAACTGTGCTATTTTAATCTTCACTTTCTATCAAAACGAAGAACTTGCAATAGTATTAGCTGAAATAAGAGAGATACAATACCAAAGTGGGTGTAATAGCTCAGTATATCATGATGAACTTTCCAAGAGGCTGATTGTATCAAGCGAGAAACGGGATGATCTGATATCATGATAAAGTTTATGATAAACTTTCCATAGCGTAAATCTGGAATATAACGGCATGTGATATGTTAATAAATTTTGTGATAATGTGGTCATTGTGGAATTTAAAAGAAAGTTTTGTATGAGATAGTGGGTGTGATAATTTGTTGATGTTTCATGATGAACCTTTCATATCATAACTCAAGTAATGCGCGATAAATTTGTGGGCTATCAGGAGTAAAATCCTGATAATGTAAAATGATAAATATGCATTCATTCAATTTGAACCAAATTGTGATAAATCTTGGAGATGGCAAGGGTGAGATCCTTATGAAATCTCATCTGATACTGTACCGTAATTAAACACACACACACACACACACACACATACATAGATACGCGCGTTCAGTGACACACGGAACTGCTCCTCTTAAATTTTTAATTGTTTCGAGTGACTAAGTGCTTAGTGGAAAACTTTACCATAATTTCCCTAAATCTGAAATCCTGCAGAGTATTGTGAGTACAAAACTTATATTTGTTGTATGACGAGACTGTCCAAAATATTAAAGGAAAAACAAATTGAGAACATTTTTCGTGAGGGGAGAGAGAAGCTGCCGTCGAGTTCTGCCTTGAAGGAAATTTAGAAGAGTTGCCAGAGGTGAAGCCATCACATCACATTACCTAATTTTTTGTGTAAACTGGGGAAAGCTCTTAAGCCGTTTACCTGATCCTGTGGTTCCATATATTGTTAAAATCAGTATCCTTCCCATTTATATTAACTTGTTAGTTAGTTTGATACACGAAAAATTGAATAAGGTAAAAAAAAAAAATATCCACCTGTCAACAGTACTGAGTTAAGTTGCCAAGTAGTACAGCTGTCTTATTTTCTTCATTTTTTTTATTTTTGCTTTTCTTTTAGCTTTCTCTTTTACTATTTTGTTTTTATTTTGTATATATATTGAGTTAAATGTAAAGTCTAATCTTGTGATAACATACCTTGGTTAGCAAGTGAGTTTATCAGTTAGGAAGAATATATAGCAGAAACAGGTGGGTGCCACCTCAGACACAGGTTCGAATTTTTCCTTCAGGTTTGACTTTTGTTTTGTTGCATTTTTTTTTCTTTTTCTTTTTATCCTTAAATTACCATGGTCAAGTTTTTAAGTTAAGATGTGTGTTACCAGAAAAGAGATAAACTGAGTCACTAAATAGCACTTATATGGAGATATAAAAATTCGGTGTGAAGCTTAATTAAAAGTTTTTCTCTTTTTTTTCCTCTTTCTCGTCTTCTTTCTATATTCTGAGAGAGGGAGAACATAAAAATGACGCCATCTCTGTCCCAAACCGCTCCCATCCATGGGTCAGTAGGAGGGGTAGCCATCAGGAGACTCAAACAGAAAATCAAGAATATAGAGGAAATGGTTATAAGCCTTGATGATAAAATTCAGAATATGGATGGAGAAATGAAAGAGAATGAAACACTCAGAGAGCAAATAAGATCTTTGGAGGAAGCAAATAAAGCACAAGGGCAGGAGAGAAAGGAACTAGAAAAAAGAATAAAAAAGCTGGAAGGGGAAAAGAGTCAACTAGAATCTAGACTTTCTAAACAAGAAGATAAAAACAAACAGCTGAATGACAACCTAAAGGAATTAGATGTTAGTTCACTGCTCTCTTCTGAGAGAGACGAGATTGCTGCTTGGAATGTCCAGATTAAGGAAAACATTGAACAGTTCAGAAAAGAGTTCCAGGAGCTGAATATGGAAAATGATGCCATGAAAACTTCCTTTGCTGATGCACTAAAGGGGAATGTGGCAGTAAAAGAGGCTGTAAAGGTGGTGGCACTGGAAAACATACAAACAGTTGACTATAAAGAGACAGTAATCGAAAAAATGAAAGACGTTGTGATGGAAAGGGCAAACCCACTCATCAGACAGGCACTTGATAAGGAGAAGACAGTGGTAATCTCAGGCATAAGCGAGTCCCAGGAGCCAACATGGCAGGGGAGACTTGAAGAAAATAAAGCTAGGGTTGTAGACCTGATAAGAAAGCTTGGAGTAGTATGTGGTCCTGAGGATAGTGTAAACATACACCAACTAGGTAAATATTCGAGGGAAGAAAAGCCGAGATCAACAAAAGTAACCTTTGAGAGAGGGGAAACATGTAGGGAAATATTGTTGAGAAAAAAAAGTCTAAAAGACCTTCAAGAATTCAAAGAAGTGTTCATTAGACAATACAGAACACAGGAAGAGATGGGAAAGATCAAAAACTTGTTGCAAGAGGCAAGAAGGTTAAATGATGAAAGAAATGAAGAAGAGAAGAAAAATTTTCATTACAGAGTTCTTCCAGACAAAGGGGAGATAAAGAAGATAATGACAGAAGATCAGGGGATGGGGCCTCATTAAGATTGTTATACACAAATGTTGATGGATTAGCTGGTAAGGCAGTAAAATTAAAAGATAGGATTCACAACAGTAAGGCAGATATAGTAGCAATTACAAAGACTAAGTTGAGTGAGGACATAAACAGTGTCACAGTTTTTCCTAAGGGTTTCAGAATACTAAGGGTTGAAAGATCTGAGAGGACTGGTGGAGGGATAGCACTGCTCATAAGTGAAAGGATTCAAGTCAAAGAAATAAACTTGGCTATAGAAAGTGAGTTCAAGGAATTTCTTGTTGCTCGCATAAATATTGGGTCAGAGAGCATTATAATAACTGTTGTATACAACCCACCAAGGAACCAAAATAGGCTTGAAGTTTATGAGGAAAGTCATATAGGTACTATTGAAGTCATAAACTCAGTTGTTAACATGGCACGGGAACAAAAATGTAGGATTTTGATTATGGGAGACTTTAATCATAAAGAGATAGATTGGATAAATCTTGACCCACACAGTGGTGAGGACTCATTCGGGGCAAGATTCCTAGATTGCGTACAAGGGAATTTCCTACACCAACATGTAATGGAACCAACAAGGGCCAGGCGTGGGGATGAGCCATCACTACTTGATCTAGTGTTCACAGATAATGTGTTGGATATTGAAAAAATTGAGTACGAACCACCAATTGGAAAGAGTGACCACTGTGTGTTGTTGATGGAGTATATCATTGAAGATATTCTTCCTGAGAGTAGAGGCACTGAGGATATGAGGAGGAACTATCCGAAAGGAGATTACATCAAAATGAATGAGCTTTTTGCAGTTATTGACTGGAGAACCTTATTTTACAACAAATCTGTACAATAAATGTATGACATCTTTTGTGAGAAATATGGGAAGATAGTAGATTGCTGCATACCTGTCACCAAAGTAGGTGTAATTCATGCCAGAGAGAAATGGTTCGATAATGGGTGTAAAAGAGCTAAGGAGTGGAGAGACAAATGCTGGAAAAGGTATAGGAGGAGAAAAAACATAAATGCCTGGCAAACCTACAAAAGAGCAAGAAATGATTACCTAAGTTAAAGGAGAGAGGCAGAGAGAGACTATGAGAGGGACATCACCAGGAAGGCTAAAGAAAATCCAAAGCTTTTCCACAGCTTTATCAGAGGAAAACTGAAGGTAAAAGAACAGGTTTTAAGGCTAAAGAGAGCGGATGGAAGCATCACTGAGACGGATGAAGAGATCTGCAAAGAATTGAACAAGGAGTTTCAGTCAGTATTTACAGTAGAAAATACCCCACCCCCCCAGATTGCAGTGATAGAAGCTCAAGGGCCGGTATTAGAGAACATCAACCTTACAGCCACAGAGGTATGCAAAGTGCTGATGGATTTAGATGTTCATAAAGCTACAGGTCCCGATGACATATCCCCTCATGTGCTTAAAAAATGCGCAAACACAATATCAGTGGCACTAAGTATCATATTTAAGGAGTCACTGGAGTCGGGGGAGATTCCAAGATGCTGGAAACAAGCAAATGTGATACCTATCTTCAAAAAGGGAAGGAGGGATACGGCTCTGAACTATAGACCAGTTTCCTTGACCAGCATAGTTTGCAAAGTTATGGAGAAACTACTAAGGAAACATATCTCTCTTCACTTGGAATCCTTCAGCTGAGGCAGCATGGCTTCAGAGAAGGTAGATCAACAGTAACAAACTTATTTGAATTTTATGATGAGGTAAGCCAAATCTTACAGGAAAGAGAGGGCTGGGCAGATTGCATATTCCTAGACTTCCAGAAAGCGTTTGACACTGTTCCACATGGGAGACTTATTAGGAAGCTGCAATCAATGGCTAGAATAGGTGGAAATGTTTTGGAATGGATAAAAACTTACTTAGAAGGAAGGGAACAGAGTTAGTGTGAATGGAGAAGAGTTAGTAGTGGAGTTCCACAGGGTTCAGTTTTAGGGCCACTTTTGTTCCTTGTATATGTAAATGACCTACCAGAGTCTGTAAATTCATTCATGAATATGTTTGCAGATGATGCAAAGATTGTGAAGAAAGTAAAAAACGAGAACAATGGTAGAGAACTTCAGGAGGATCTAAATAATCTGCATGAGTGGTCAGAAAAGTGGCTAATGAAATTCAATACTTCAAAATGTAAGGTAATGAGAATGGGTACAAGTGCAAGAAGGCCCAAGCTTGACTACTCGGTGGCTGGAGTACAATTTCAAGAGACAGAAATTGAGAGAGATCTAGGAGTAAACATACTGGCAGATTTGTCTCCAGAAATACATATAAATGGCATAGTAAGGGCAGCATATGCATTCTTATCAAATGTAAGGGTAGCCTTCAGGCACATGGACAAGGAAATGTTCAGAAATATTTATGTAACCTATGTGAGGCCAGAACTCGAATATGCCGCCCCCTTTTGGAATCCGCACTTGAAAAAGCACATAGCTAAGCTTGAAAAAGTTCAAAGACATGCCACGAAACTGGTGCCAGAAATACGCAATCTCAGCTATGATGAGAGGCTGAGAGAATTAGACTTATCATCACTCGAAGCTAGAAGAGTGAGGGGGGATATGGTGACAGTCTTTAAATTCCTTCATGGTTATGATAGAGTGGATAGGGATCGATATTTTGATATGGCTGGCTCTAGAACTCGAGGTCAAAGTTTGAAGCTTCGTAAGAAAACTTCTTCGCAGGATGTAAGGAAATACTTTTTCAGTGTAAGAGTAGTTGATAATTGGAATTGGCTAAGCGAGGAGGTAGTTAATGCTATCTCAATCCATAGTTTTAAGGACAGGTATGATACGTATGACTAAGTATAAAATGGAAGCGATCAGGAGACGGGAAGATACGAGCTTTGGGCTCTTTCCCGTAAACACAATTAGGTAATCACAATTAGGTAATCACACACACACACACACACACACACGCACACACACACACACACACACACACACACACACACACACACACACACACATGAATATGTTTGCAGATGAAGCAAAGATTGTGAAGAAAGTAAAAAACGAGAACAATGGTAGAGAACTTCAGGAGGATCTAAATAATCTGCATGAGTTGTCAGAAAAGTGGCTAATGAAATTCAATACTTCAAAATGTAAGGTAATGAGAATGGGTACAGGTGCAAGATGGCCCAAGCTTGACTACTCGGTGGCTGGAGTACAACTTCAAGAGACAGAAAATGAGAGAGATCTAGGAGTAAACTTACTGGCAGATTTGTCTCCAGAAATACATATAAATGGCATAGTAAGGGCAGCATATGCATTCTTATCAAATGTAAGGGTAGCCTTCAGGCACATGGACAAGGAAATGTTCAGAAATATTTATGTAACCTATGTGAGGCCAAAACTCGAATATGCAGCCCCCTTTTGGAATCCACACTTGAAAAAGCACATAGCTAAGCTTGAAAAAGTTCAAAGACATGCCACGAAACTGGTGCCAGAAATACGCAATCTCAGTTATGATGAGAGGCTGAGGGAAGTAGACTTACCATCACTCGAAGCTAGAAGAGTGAGGGGGGATATGGTGACAGTCTTTAAATTCCTTCATGGTTATGATAGAGTGGATAGGGATCGATATTTTGATATGGCTGGCTCTAGAACTAGAGGTTATAGTTTGAAGCTTCGTAAGAAAACTTCTTTGCAGGATGTAAGGAAATACTTTTTCA
>JAXCGZ010006689.1:25000-30027 GCA_037179515.1 Halocaridina rubra
ACCAAAACTTTCTCTCACCCTAAACCTTGGTTTGACCGTGCCTGCTCCATGGCTATCCAGGCTAGGAATCAGGCTCACCGATCTTACCAAGCCTCTCCTTCCGGTTTAACTCACTCTGCTTTTATTATAGCTAGGAATCGCTGTACAGCTCAGATTCGAAGGTCTAAGGCTTCCTTTATAAGAAGGAAAGTTGATGACCTTAACTCCTCTCCCACTGACAAATGCTTCTGGTCCTTAGCCAAAAACCTCTCCAAAAACTTCTGTAACTCAAGCTTTCCCCCTCTCATTCGTTCTGATGGCTCTATAGCTTGCTCTCCCACTGACAAAGCCACTCTCTTTGGCTCTCATTTTTCTGCCAACTCTTCTATCAACGATTCCAGTGCACCTGTTCCTCAGTCTTTATCCCTCTCTAACCCTATGCCCTCCCTTATCCTTTCTTCACGCAAAGTTCATAAGGTTCTTCGCTCACTAAAGACAAACAAGGCATCTGGTCCCGATGGTATCCCTGCAAGGTTCCTTAAGGAGTTTGCAGAATAACTGGCTCCCGTGCTTTGCCGTCTTTTTCGCCTCATTCTGTCAACCAGTATCTATTCTTCATCTTTGAAGCATGCTCTAGTTCAACCTGTTCCTAAGAGAGGTGACCGCTCTATTCCTTCTAACTACCGACCTATTGCTCTAACCTCCTCTATTGCTAAAGTTTTCGAAACTTTGCTTAATGCTCACTTCTTGAAACGCCTTGAATCTAACCCACTTCTCTCCGATTACCAGTACGGCTTCCGCAAGGCAAGATCCACTGCTGAGCTCCTGTCCTATCTTACTCATGTATGGTCATCTTCTCTGAGGAACTATGGGGAATCCTTTGTCGTCGCCCTTGATATCTCTAAGGCTTTTGACAGAGTCTGGCACAAGGCTCTGTTGGCCAAACTCCCTGCCTATGGCTTTACCCCTTCTTTCTGTTCTCTGATTTCCAGTTTTCTTACTGACCGTTTTATATCTGTAGTTGTTGATGGCGCGACATCTAGCCCTTTCTCTGTGTCCAGTGGTGTTCAACAGGGCTCTGTTCTTTCACCTACTCTCTTCCTTCTCTTCATCAATGATCTTCTACAATCCCCATCTTCCTCTCTTCTTCATGCCTTTGCCGATGATTCTACCCTTCACTATTCCTCTGCGTTTTCTTCTCAACCTTCATCTGTTACTCGTAATCAATCTCGTATCACTTTTTCTTCTACACTTAACTCCGATTTGCAGAGAGTATCTGAATGGGGCACTCAAAATTAAGTTAAATTCAATGCCTCCAAGACAGTTTCTGGCTATCTCTTTATCTTCTTCTCCTCCTGATACACCTCCCTGTAAACCATGTTCAATTCTTGGTTTTGTATCCATTTGAAGCATTATTTGTATGAACTCATGGAATGTCTGACGCCTTGGAGCAATAAATTAATAAAATAAAAAATAATAACCCTATTGTCTTCGAAACTAATGAAATTTACCCTCTTAACTCTATTAATATATTAGGAATCCATATAGCCTCTAACTTGTCTTGGAGGAATCACATTATCCAAATTTCTAAATCTTCATCCAAAAAATTGGGGGTTTTGTTTCGTTTTTGTTATTACTTTTCCTCACTGCAGTTACTTAAAATTTACAAAGGTCTTATCCGCCCCTGCTTAGAATACTGCTCACACATCTGGGGTGCTTCTTCCTTTACTTATCTTCTTGATAGGGTTGAATCTAAGGCAGTCAGACTCATTAATGATCCTTCTCTTACTTCTAACCTGGATTCTCTCTCTCTTCGCCGTAAGGTATCTTCCCTTTCGCTTTTCTATCGCTACTACTTCCATCGATGCTCTGATGAGTTGGCGAGTTGCATCCCTCCCCCACTGCCGAGGCAGCGTAACACTCGCCAAGCGGCCTCATCTCACAAGTACTGTGTGGAGATTTGTAGCTCGCGGATTGGTCGGTGCAGCGACTGCTTCTTCCCATCTACCTCCAGACTCTGGAACTCTCTTCCTCCTTCTGTCTTTCCTAGTTCTTATGACCTTTCATCCTTCAAAAAGCAGATCTATCGTCATCTCAGAGCCTAGTCCTCCATATCTCTGAGTCCTCTTTACTTTGACTGTTTTTTCTGTCTGTCGTTTTCCTTTGTGTGACATTACCTCTTCTCTGCCTTGCCCTTAACCTTTTTCTTTTCCTTCGTCTTGGTATTTTCTCGTGCCCGGGCCTTTGTTGATGAGGGCAGTTTCTGCCTGTCTCGGTGTCACACTCTTAAAAAAAAAAAAAAAAAAATAATAATATATATATATATATATATATATATATATATATATATATATATATATATATATATATATATATATATATATATATATATATATATATATATATATATATATATATATATATACATATATAGTCTCCGTGGCAAAATGGTAGCGTCTGCGACTCTGAGGCGGTAAGTTGAGGGTTCGCGCCCCGCCACGGACTGAGGTTAGTAAGGGCATACACTCAGCGTAACGATTACATCTACCAAAACAAGTCCTTCGCAGAAGGCAACCGTCTTAGCCTTTATTGGAAAAGGGAGTTCGTGATGTAAAACCGAATCAATATATATATATATATATATATATATATATATATATATATATATATATATATATATATATATATATATATATATATATATATATATATATATATATATATATATATATATATATATATATATATATATATATATATATATATATATATATATATATATATATATATATATAATTATTGTTCACCTACTGTTAAGATGTTAGTAATGCAGTTTAGCGGTTATGAAGCCAAATTTATCATTAATTTTGTCATCATGGCTCAGTGATGCATCTCTTGATTCCCTCATGTGAAATTTCGTATTTCTCTCCCCAAGGAAAGCGAAACAAATCTCTTCGTAAGAAACTCATGAGTATATGAATGCTGCAAGTAACCGTATTCAACGTAATGTAACTTTTACCATATTATTCTATTGAGGACACCTTGAAAGGAGTGCATTTCTTGGTGGAAAATTATTCTCATAAACTTTTGTTAACTCTCATAAAGGTAATCATTTTCCTCTTATCTCTCTCGCGTCAGTATTGCTTTTGGTGGTATTGTTACCATGTAAGTGCATAAACTACCTACCAGTAGGTTTCTAAACATAATTCCTTACAATACTTATGATCTTCATGAGTGTAATGTGCCTTGTGGGTTTCCTTACAATGACGAGAATATAAAGTCATGTATTTTCTCTGCGTCATGCGATTCACCAGTTTCTTTGCGTAACGTGGACCGTGATTTTGTGTTCATTTAATTTTTGTCTACACAATTAACATTTCTTTTAATAGAAGTTGAATTTATTTTTTCTAAATTAATCCGTAAATGCAGTTGTTTTATTTCCATTCTCGAGGTATTCCTTGTTCGCGTATCCTGATTCAAAGCTATTATTCGAAGTGTTATGTAAAATTTGAATGGTTTAATCCATATGCGCCGGACACGTTGATGATCTATTATGAGAGTAAATTATATTATTGTGGGTAATGAGGTATATGTATCCATCAACCATTATACACTTTGTTCATTGCTGACATATTCGCTTCTTTACACATTTATTCATCTTTTTAGGAGCTAATTTTTCTTTATATATACTCTATCGTTGTCACCATCAATTTAACTGCCCAGTTCTCTACTTTTGACTTTATTAACATCTCATATGTTTGTCACTCACACAAAAGTTTTACTGCTCAGGTTTCACTTGTTTATTTTGTGTAATTTTTATATTAGTATATTTCTGAATTTATATATGTATTTTTTTTGTGCCTACCCTATATGCCCTTGCATATTTTTAATTTAATACTCTTTCCCTTTACCAACTTTTTGTTATTAATTTTCATTGTGCTACATAATTTTTTTATTTTATTTTTTCAGTTTTCATTGTATGAATAATAAATTTATTTATTTGTTTACATGTGCATTTCATATATATATATATATATATATATATATATATATATATATATATATATATATATATATATATATATATATATATATATATATATATATATATATATATATATATATATATATATATATATCAACGAAATACATTTACATATATGAAAACATGAATCATATATTACCCGTGACCGGGACTCGATCCCAAGACACATAAATTACTGTGCCAAGGCGCTACCAACTACATTCTCGAAGGTCTGAGAAAGAAGCCAACCTCAACGCCAACTGCTTTGCTAGGAATAAAGGAATTCTTTCTGAATGCCTTTTTTGTTGATATTACAGCTTCTCCCAACTTTACTCGTGGCTTCGTTTTCGCATTTAAGTTTGGCTTCTTTCTTAGACAAATAGCAATACTTATTGCAAAAACTCCGAGATGTGCGAATAATACTTTCAGGAAATGTTTCATTTAAAATTATTATAATGACACTTTATATTGCATATCTTGATGAAGTATGTCCTGAATCTTTTAAGAGATGGCATATGTCATATATTTCACATATATTCTTCGAAGCAAATATGACCCAGCTCAATTATTGCTTTTGGGGCTCGGGAATATATTGTATTCTTGATTCCTTGGGTTGGGAAGCATAATTCATCTGAAATCCATGATCAAATAATATTGATATGACAGCTGCATCTCAGGTGTTTTCACACTAGAGGCAAATTTGATGCCTTGTGGAGCCAGTATTTTCTATTGTCGTTCTGAATATTCTTTTGGAAATTATATCGGAGGATATGTATCCCTACCTACACTTGTGCCTTAGATGCACTTGCCAGCATTGTATGTGTAATCCCATATGTTGTTGCAATTATTATTATTATTGTTATTATTATATTTATTATTATTATTATTATTATTGTTATTATTATTATTATTATTATTATTATTATTATTATTATTATTATTATTATTATTATTATTATTATTATTATTATTATTATTATTATTATTATTATTATTATTATTATTATTATTATTATTATACTTA
>JAXCGZ010006690.1:0-15000 GCA_037179515.1 Halocaridina rubra
CACAAACTTTGCAGTGGTAGGGTGCGTCTGTTCGAAGCCCGCCACAGTCAGAGGCTAGAAAAGCCATTCACTCAGGGTAACGGTCACACTTTGCTATAACCCAAGTCCTTCGATAGGGGGCACCATCCTAGCCCTTACTAGAAAAGGGAGTCTTTGACAGAAAACCGGATCATTACCATATTCATAAATAGAATAAACATGATGTATAGTTTTTTGCAGTATTAGACTAATTGCAGACAACCAGTAAGATAGATAAAGATAAAAGGTCTCTAATTCAGCAAAGTGCAAACAATATCTTTTGTGATTTTTGATACTTTTGACTTATGCATATGTCATTCTGTATAGCATTATCGGCTGAGCTCATATGATATAAATTGTTCCGGTTTTACGTCACGGACTCCCTTTTCAACCAAGGGCTAGGACGGTTGCCTTCTTGCGAAGGACATGTTTTGGCAGATGTTATCGTTACCCAGAGTGCATGTCCTTGCTAACCTCAGACCGTGACGGGGCGGGAACCCTCGACCTGACGCCTCAGTGTCGCGGACACTACCACTTGAGCCACGGTAACTACAGTTCATATGATATAAATATCAACACAAAATAGTGATATGAAAAAAAGCAATTGTATAATTTGTGAATTTCAGTGTATGGTCAAGACAGAAATATATCCATAATTATATTACTTGAAATAAAAAAAATATATCTAAGGATTTTTTCAACCATCTGTATATAGTTAGGATACAGATAGTGAGCTATAATTATATATATTTTTACGGAGTGTGAAACCGGAATGGGCAAACAAATTTGTTCTCATTGGGCCAGGGCACCAAGTAAACATTGATGAGAAGAAAATGAAGCATCTTAAGGACAATAAAGAAATATCAGTATGATACACAGTAAGAAATGGATAGGCTGAAGAAGAAAATAAAGCAGCTTAAGGACAATAAGGAAATATCAGTATGATACACAGTAAGAAATTGGATAGGTTGAAGAAATAGTCAAAAGAAGTGAAAACCTAGAATTATTCCAAGGTTATTCCCTGAACTCATAGCACACGTAAATAAAGGACTTTATTTTAAATTGATTGTTCGTAACAAAGCTTTTCTTTTTACAGATTATTCGTAACAAGGATTTTCTTCTACAAATTATACGTAACAATGATTTTCTTTTACAGATGATTCGTAACAATGATTTTCTTTTAGTGATAGTTTGTAACAAGGATTTTATTTATATAGATCCTTCGTAACAAGGATTTTCATTTACTGCTTGTTCTTAACATGGATTTTAATTTTAAAGATTATTGGTATCGAGGATTTTCTTTTAACAGATTGTTCGTAACAAGGATTTTATTTTTTATAGATTGTTCGTATCGAGGATTTTCTTTTAACAGATTGTTCGTAACAAGGATTTTCTTTTTTATAGATTGTTCGCATCTAGAATTTTCTTTTAACAGATCATTTGTAACAAGGATTTTCTTCTACAGATTATTAGTAACTAGAATTTTATTATAACAGATCATATGTAACAAGGATTTTCTTTTTTTTTTTACAGATTATTCGACCTCCTTATCACGTCGAGCGGCTGGTTTTAGTCGATTTGAAAGATAACACCTCGATAGGTTTGGTTTCTATCAACGAATGGAATGTGGCTGTCGCGGCTTTTACACTCCAGTGCCCGGACCAACGGACTCACAGGTAAATATATAATAATAATAATAATAATAATAATAATAATAATAATAATGATGATGATGATGATGATGATGATGATAATAATAATAATGTCATGTTCTGCAGGTGCCAATTTTGGGTTCCCTTAGCAAAATAAAACATAGAGATGGAATCATTTACTAGTAGAATTGCACTATTTATATTCTTTGCAGAACATGGTATGATGCATTGAAGAGAGCAAAGGAGCAATACAGGGAAGCGCAGCAAGCTCGAGATGTCATGATATACGATGACATGACCTGTGTGGGCCATTTGGCACCCCGATCACCTCGACCTGGTTCCTCTAGAGCCTCAAGGGTCTCCAGTCTCGCTCACTCTCATTCGGGTTCCATTGACCTCAACGAGCATTCCCCAGCATCTTCGCATCATCCTCCCAGCTTCGATATGTCGGAGATCAGAGCGTCAAGCGCATCTAGTGATGATTCTATCGCTCCCTCCGAGACCGAGATTCAAAGATCAAAATCTTTAGAAGGTGGAGGTCCCGGGCATGCCACTTCGCCCAGACCCGAGCGCCGACCGGCCTTCCCAAAGACTCCAAATACTTTAAGTGTGACTCAACCGTATTCCACTGGACAGTCTTTACCTAATTTAAATGTCGAGTCCTCTAATTCTCTGCGGGTACCTAACAGTTTAAGCAATAACCCCAAGGCTTTGTCGCCATGCAATCGTGGGGTCTCATACCCACCACCTTCACCTCGCACACTTCGTAGGTCGGCCCCAGTACCTCAGTCACGTAACCCACCTCTAATTAAGACCAGACACGTGACCTCTATGGTTGGTTCACCTCAGGATGCGACAGAACTCGATCATGATGACCTAAACAGAAGCGGTGGCCAGCGTCGAATATCTCGTACGGACAGGATGGACAATCGCCGTTATCATACAGCTGGTGCTATTGACGATATAAAGGTATGAACTGTGATGTCTTGTCTTGAGGACTTACTCATTCTTTCTCTAGTATGGTAAAAGAGCAAGCATGCTAACTTGAACTTTTTCTTTTTTTTCTTTTATAAGTATTCAAGAATAAGAAAAGCTACCAATTTTTTTTAATGAGTGTGACACCAGGACAAGCAAGGAAACTGCCCTCGTTAGGCCTGGGCACCATGAAAACATTGAGATGAAGAAAAAAGTAGAAGCTTAAAGACAAGACAGAAATTAGAGAATTATGCACAGTAGGACTTCTAACTTTGTCTTCATGCTTCTCTTTTCAGAAACAAGACACGAAAGATGCAACTATTCACAAACGATTGTCTTGGAATTACGGACAAGGCCCTCCACCCTCCCGAGAGCTTAGCAGTGATCAAGGAAAGTTGGGACGACACAAGCACGCTGTTAAAAGCGTGTCCTGTGAATCCATGCATAGCTCCTCCGGTGTGTCTTCAACCTCTTCCTTGCACAGATCCATGGGATCCGAACTGGAAACCCTGGAAAATATTGATGATAATGAACTGGAAGGTAGAGTATGAATTTCTTAAAAAAATAAAGAAATAAAATTTATTTTAAACTTCCCTTCTCCTTTGCAATTAAGTATATAATGAACTGACACTTTCCACCCCACCGTGGGGCGTTATGAAAGATATAAAAAAGATGCATTTATATATATATATATATATATATATATATATATATATATATATATATATATATATATATATATATATATATATATATAGTATAGAATGAACACTGACCTTTTTATTAATTGAACTTTGACATGAAAGTGAACTTTTTATATTTTGATCTTGAGTATAGAATAATAATGACCATTTAGGTGTTTTGACCAAAGTTTCTTCAAAAGGAAATTCATTGACAGTTTCGTTATGAAATTGATTTCTTAAAATTCTGAACTCGAGTTTATATTCTTTATATATTTAAGAGAAATTTTTATGGCTATATCAAACGTAAATAAATTTCAGTGGCGGAATATAGTTGCCAGAGATTGGCAATAAATTCGGCCATGAATTTTTTTGTTTATATTTACCACAGGACAGCTGATGATAAGGGTAGGGCTATGCAGGGTGTGTTTAAACCCTACTCCTTCCTCTATATATTAAGTCAGTTACAGTCACCTTCCTGACTTCAGTAAATAAGGGTGTCAAAGGGACCGCAGTAGCGAAGTGTTGAGAATTCTCCACTCACTTAACTGGCATCAGTGAGATAGGGTGCCATGCTGGAAATAAATTAGTGCCAAAGGGAACCACGATAGCGTAGTGGTGAGAATTCTAGACTCACCCTGTTGGCGTCAGTAAGATAGGGTGACTTGCTGGAATAGAAAATGAAAGTAGAAGTAAATCTCATCTTAATTACTGATGGAATAGAATTAAGTCTCCTTTTACTTACAGATGGTGAGAGCACTGTTGTGGATCTGACTGTTAGTGATTGCACAAGCTTGAAGATTTCGCCTCACATATCAACGACTTACATATGCCACGATTCTGACATTACTCTCGGTGTCTGTTCGCAATATATCACTCAGCCAAACAGTGCCACTGAGGTATGTGCAGTTATATATATATATATATATATATATATATATATATATATATATATATATATATATATATATATATATATATATATATATATATGAGTGTGTATGTATATATGTATGTATGTATGTATAACGAAAATATCTTCTTGGGAATACAAAAGAAAAGGAGAATTATAATGTGTGTAAGGCTAAAGCTACCATATGTATAACCTTATAATTACATTCAATTTAGATTTTTTATATCGTCATGGTAAAACAGATATTTTATTAGGTTCAATTACTTTTCTTTACTCGATGATAATAAGCAATATTATCATCTTAGAGTGGCCACTGTGGCCCAGTGGTAACCCTCGCAACTTTGATTCATCAGGTTGAGGGT
Organism: Halocaridina rubra; assembly: GCA_037179515.1. Classification (NCBI taxonomy): domain Eukaryota; kingdom Metazoa; phylum Arthropoda; class Malacostraca; order Decapoda; family Atyidae; genus Halocaridina; species Halocaridina rubra. Next base: position 4,601 of record JAXCGZ010006690.1, read on the forward strand.
TCGCGGCCCGTCATGGTCTGAGGTTAGAAAGGGCATGCACTCAGGGTAACAGTCACACTTACCAAAGCCAAAACCCTTAGAAAGAGGGCACCGTTTTATCCCTTAACAGAAAAATGAGTCTGGGACATAAAACCGATAACAATAAATGTTATTTTCATCTTAATGTTAAATTAATTAATATCTTCTTTCTTCAGCCAACCGATGGTTGTGAAAATTTGGTAAAGATTGACGTATCGGAAACCGATCCGGGCATATCCTCCGTGCAGATTACTGTAACAGAGGGTGCCGCCTCCGCCTCTTCCTCCTCTTTGAATTTGTCCTCCTCCTCCGCCACCGCGGCTAATGATGGTGCCTCCACAAAGCAAGAGAATAGGAGCATGAGAGAAATCTTATTAAATGACGCATCAGTTGAAGCTTCGTAAGTACGACATTGCGATATATATATATATATATATATATATATATATATATATATATATATATATATATATATATATATATATATATATATATATATATATATTTTTTTTTTTTTTTTTTTTTTTTTGTGGTAATAAGTGGGAAGTAATTTTAGATTTGGATGTGAAAAGGTCTTTTTATATCGTGTACTGAGATGATTTCGCATCTGAATGTATATGTGTGTGTATGTGCATGTATGTATTAGTGCGCCTGCCTGCATGCCTGCGTGCGTGTATATATATATATATATATATATATATATATATATATATATATATATATGTATGTATGTATGTATGTATGTATGTATGTATGTATGTATGTATGTATGTATGTATGTATGTATGTATGTATGTATGTATGTATGTATGTATGTATATGTATATATATGTATATATATAAATATATATATATATATATATATATATATATATATATATATATATACAATATATATACAATATATATATATATATATATATATATATATATATATATATATATATATATATATATATATATATATATATATATATATATATATATATATATATATATATATATATATGCATTTATTTGTGTTTGTATGTATGCCTTTACGATTTTTTTTAATAACTGGAGATAAATTTATAATTTAGTTTACAATAGAGGAATTTTTAAAGCTCTTTCTAAGTAATACATAAGAAGAATTAGTGTAGTTTTAACTATTACTGACACTAATAACTAGTCCAATATTACTAAAATTAGGAGCATGCATCTTAGAGTATAATACAATAGAAGGGTATTCATTCTTCTAATTTTAGAAAGAAAGGGTTTTAATTCTTATACTTCTGAATAGAAAAAGGTTTTATTCTTGTATGTCTAAATTAAAAGTATTTTCATTTTTCTAATTCTAAGTACAAAGAAATTCCATTCTTTTAATTCTGACTAGAAGAGGTTTTTATGCTAAATAGAAGTTCATTAATTCTTGTAATTTTAAATAGAAGTTTTTAATTCTTATAATTCTAAATAGAAGTTTTTTAATTCTTGTAATTTTAAATAGAAATGTATTTTTTCCTGTAATGTCTTTTGTGTAATTATATATAGAAAGGTTTCTTATTCTTATAATTCTAAATAGAAAGGGTTTTAATTGTTGTAATTCAGAGTTGGAAGGGATTTCATTCTTGCAATTCTAAATAAAAAGAGTTTTAATTTGTGTAATTCTAACTAGAAGGCAATTTAATTCTTGTAAGTCTAAATAGAAAGGATTTTAGTTCCTTAAATTTTAAATAGAAATTTTTTAATTCTTGTTATGTAAGGATTTTAATTCCTTAAATTTTAAATAGAATTTTTTTTATTCTTGTTATTTTAGGATTTTAATTCCTTAAATTTTAAATAGAAAATTCTTATTCTTATTTTAAATAGGAAGAGGTTCATACTTTTTAATTCTAAGTAAAAAGGATTTTAATTCATTTATTTCTAAGTATAAAGGTTTTCATTCGTGTAATTCTAAATAGAAAGGGTTTACATTCTTGCAATTTCAAATAGAGGGGGCTTTTATTCTTGTAATTCTAAGTAGAAAGGGTTTCCATTCTTGTAATTCTAAAAAGAAAGGGTTTTCAGTCTTGTAAGTCTATGTAGAGAGGGATTCATTCTTTTAATTCTAATTAGAAAGGGGTTCATTTTTATAACTCTAAGTAGCAAGAGTTTTAAATCTTGCAATTTTAGGTAGAATGGGTTTTCATTCTTGCAATTTTAAGTAGAAAGGGTTTTCATTCTTGCAATTTTAAGTAGAAAGGTTTTCATTCTTGCAATTTTAAGTAGAAAGGGTTTTCATTCTTGCAATTTTAAGTAGAAAGGGTTTTCATTCTTGCAATTTTAAGTAGAAAGGGCTTTCATTATTGCAATTTTAAGTAGAAAGGGTTTTCATTCTTGCAATTTTAAGTAGAAAGGGTTTTCATTCTTGCAATTTTAAGTAGCAAGGGGTTTCATTCTTGCAATATTGAGTAGAAAAGGTTTTCATTCTTGCAGTTTTAAGTAGGAAGGCTTTTCATTCTTGCAATTTTAAGTAGAAAGGGTTTTCATTCGTGCAATTTTAAGTAGCAAGGCTTTTCATTCTTGCAATTTTAAGTAGGAAGGCTTTTCATTCTTGCAATTTTAAGTAAAAAGGGATTTCATTCTTATAATTCTAAGTAGAAATGTTTTTTTTTTATCCTTGTAAGTCTCATATACACAATCTGTAACCATCTTAATCCCCATTCGGCTTTCCTTCTTTTCAGTGATGTTTAACAGTTGCCTCAGTTGAAACGAAAAAAAAAACGGCTACAGTTCGTCTTCGTCTAATGGCAACTGAATTCGCCTTATTAAAATGTGATTTCCCGTGAGGTCATCCAGCAGAGGAAAGATATGAGCGTGTCCAGATTTTTAAATGAAAATAATTTGGTTGAGTGAGATGGATATATATTATATCTCTAACGTCGTTTGAAACTAATGAGTTTTTTTTCACTAGAAACACTGTGAATGTAAGAGACGATGAATGGTGAGTTGCATACCACAGCATCAGTGTTCATCATTCCATGACTCTGTTCTGTTAACATTCATGTGATTTGGTGAATCGTTTAATACTTTGCTGAAGTATATAAGAGAGGATATCCTCTCTCTTAAGTTCGGAATCGAGAGTATTTAAAGACATCCTGGTGACCTCTGTTTGACCTCGGTATTATGTGTGACCCTGTCCTCTTGCCTTCCAAATTTTCCTAAATCAGTCCATTTTATGACTCTTGATGACTATAACCCACCATTTAACTGTCATCTTTATTCATGCATGCACAGCCTAGTGACTCGTTTTTTTTTGTGCATTCCATTATTTGGCAGGAAATATTTATTGCTTTATTCTTAAGCCTTCAATTAAGCACTCTGGTATCGGTCATTTATACCCACAATTCTCTGTGGATTTTGTATAATAGAATTCAGGTACCAGTTGTGTATAAGTATATGAATACAGCTTAGTCTTAGAATATGTATATATGTGTACTGACGTTACGTCATTGTGAATTTCAAACTATTTTTATATCCTAAAAAAAATAACTTAATTCTGCAATGCTGCAAACCTAGTCCTGTACTCTGTAGTTCTTGTTGATCATATTATGTGAAAATATTAACGTTGAAGTTTTTCCAAGTCTTATAGAAAGAAATGATTATGTACAGTGAGTAAGTTTTATATTTTCTCGTGTCCTTATATACCTTTACCATATGAATATAAGTACATAAAAAAAAACATAAAAATAGCCAATGGTAGATTCACAATTTAGTTTCCTAGTGTTTGTAAACAGTGATTAAGAAACCACTTGCTAAATATTACAATGCTTTGTGGTTCTGTGAGAGATGTACTGCTGAAGAAAGCGTAGGACCATTTTCCAGATTGTAAGTATAGGCATACATATATATATGTAGAAAAGGGAGTCCGTGACATAAAACCGGAACAACATATATATATATATATATATATATATATATATATATATATATATATATATATATATATATATATATATATATATATATATGTATAGTATATGTATATGTATATGTATATATATATATATATATATATATATATATATATATATATATATATATATATATATATATATATATATATATATATATATATATATATATATATATATATATATATATATATATCAAGTATTGTGGTACGTGGCAGGACTTATCAACTTCATTCCAGAAGAAAGGGGTTCCATTCTATTATCAGTGAAGAGTATGAAACAACGTAGAAAAATAAAGACACAGAATGTAAAGAGGAAGACAGATTGTAGCAATAATCAGCCTTAATTGGACGTAGCTTTAGATATGAATTTATGTATCGTTGCGGATTTTCCATCTATTGTTCGACTTACGTTTTTCCATCTATTGTTCGACTTACGTTAGTCGTTGATAAAAAAAAAAAAGGGACGTTTACAAGGCAGTTGATATTATATTGGAAATTTAGTATTTTGAGAGCTGCACAAAATCTCTGATCCATATTTGTTGCTAAGGGATATGCGAGCCCCTCATTATATGTATGTCATATCAATGAAAGCCTTTTTCTCCTATTTAATTCGTGTGACAATCTGCTACGTGTATTTTGTGAGGTTAGTTGGGAAATATCTTAATCTAATGTACTGTGACCTGCTAGTAAAGATATAGATCAGGTCACTCAGAAGTCTAGAAGCGTAAGTGTGTGCGTGTGTGTGTATAGAACTCTTCAGTAGTGTCTGGAAAAAAATTATTGGTACTCAGTATTATATAGATTAATAGGATCGCTCATTTGCAACCAGGTATAGTCCAGAGTTGAAAGGCGATTTTTTTTAATGAATGTGACACTCTATAAATATTTTAGGAAATTGCTGTTTGAAGCCAGCGAGAAAGAGATCTTAATCACAAACTGCCTTGTGTTGGATGATAGAGAGTATAGGTACAATTCACATTTCTCAATTAATAAATGGAATAGTTATTTCCAATCTGTGTACCTATACTTCAAACTCCACACATTTTTAAATATAATTTATTGTTATTCTATGTATGATTATATGTATTATGCATATTTAGAAGGTATCAGGTTTCACATTTCAGCTATATAAAGTAAAACGCCACGGTAGGAGCCGGAAAACTCCATCAGTTTTTTTTCATGAAATTATCGAGGCATTCTGGAAAAAGGTCTTTGAATGTAATATCACTTTTACATAATCGTACATACATATTCATACATAAAGAATGACAGCTATCACCCTTGTAAGTGAGGTGGTGGCCGAGTCAAAACACACACATTCACCAGAGGCTAAGAGACCTCGATCACTCCTCATAGCTCCTAGAGGGGATAATGGGTTGCAGTACCCTGTCATCCTGCTTGGATTACCCACAAGATAAGTGGGCAAAGGTCCTTTACAACTGCTAATGATATAAATATTTACTTAAGTATTGTATTTGGTGCCTTCTGTCATAAGTTTAACGGGCGAGCTGGTGTTTCTTTGTCAGCATAAATAAATGTGTGGGTTTTTTTTAATAGAAAAATAAAATATACGTAATGTTCTGGTCATTTGCTGTCGAAAAGGCAAAGATATCCAACGCTGATATGGGATAAATATTTTTCATCTATTGATAAGTAAAAAAAAAAAAATGGAGAGTTTCTTGTTCTCGTATCTTTTCTCAGAATAGAGAGACGATAAGTCTTGACGTTGCTGTGGCTTTGTTGTGGGTTAGCGGGTCACGTGGCTTTTTCTGGGGAGACAAAAGCCAACCTGACCAGGCTTACTCAGATTCTTAGAGAGAATTTAATTGCCCATTAAGACTTATTTAACTCGATATTCTCAGAAATATTACAATAATGGAAAAGTTAAGACATTTAATGTCCATCTTAGATAGAAGTTTGGTATAAATTATTCAAATGCTACTAAATAAATTGTATATACTGTAATATGTACTACACACACACACACATCACTTTGCACATACACGCACAAATAGACACCATACCCAACTGAAGCCAGCAGGGTTGCCACAACTGAAACAAAGGAGGTTATATTTAATGGCAGAAATCGTGTTTGTCCTTCATATGCTCATTACTTGTCATGTTTGAAAAAAATCCCTCTTTAACCTTCTTCAATACTCCACTTTTTTCTTGGTTATATTTTCAATTCGGCTGATTTTTTTGGGGTAACTAACTGCTTATATTTGACTTCATATTGCATTGACACATACCATGCGTTTATAAAGTACAGTATGTGTGTGTGTACATTTTGCGTATATTCATTACATTTAAATGCACTCTTATGTGCACTGCATATGAATATATGTACCATTTTAAATACATCCTGTGGAGTTGCGTACTGAATCACAAATCTGTGCACTATGGCATGTCCGTGCAATTGTGACAAAGCCTTGCACTGTGGCATTAACTTCATACTTATAAAAGGCTTTTTGTGTGTGTCACTTTAAATTTAATTATTCATCTATAAAAGCAAATGTGTTCTTATAGGTACATTTTCAATGGTCCGAAAATAGTTTATTTTATTTTTTTTAATATATAAAGTGGTTTGATTTTGATTAATAATTTAGCAATTTTGAAGTCGTCTGTTAAAGAACCTATAAGTTTCATATGTTGAATAAATGATAGTTTTTTATTAAAGAAATAGCTGTTATCAATTTTGAGATCGTGCATATGATATTATTATTCGAAATTAATTCTAATATATATATATATATATATATATATATATATATATATATATATATATATATATATATATATATATATATATATATATATTTTTTTTTTTTTTTTTTTTTTTCAAAAAAAGGAATATTTCAAAAATATGCTACTGAAATTAACGTTATTACTGCACCGAGTGTTTATTTCATATTTCAGTTACAAATTTCCCTTTAAATATTATACTTGCTGCTAGTCCTATCAGAGCAAGTTTTTTTTTTTAATTAACGTCTTTGTACTCTTTTGTAAAATAAGCTTTTTTTTTTTTTTTAGTTTTACTATCTAAGCATAATCCCTGCGATCAATTTCTATCCATTTTTTTAATTATTATTCATGGCTTTGTGTTCTTTTATGAAATCATGTTTTTGTTTTAATTTCATGAAATATTATGCCTACAGCCAGTTTCTGTGGACGATTTATATATAATTAGTTGATCATGTTTTATGCAAGTTCTGAAATGGCATTTTTGTTGTAGATTATGGCTGAATGCAGTTTCTGTTGAGAAAAGAAAGCTATTTCCCTTGAATTCGGTTTATGTGAAGAAATATCTAAAATTTGGTAATGATCGTAATTTTTTTTAAGTTATAGTATTTTTTTTTTCCAATATCAGCATACTCATCATCTAAAATCCATTTTGTACTTCGTTTTTTTATGCATATTTTTCGAATCAGGTAAATATAAGCGACCCCCAGTATACTAAATAATCCCATAAATTGTTAAATTAGGTTAGTTAGGTTACGTTACGCTAGGTTATGTCTATATTAGGTTAGGCGTAATACACCTAAACAAACTTAACCTAACGATATACTATACTGGTTTACTTGATGTATTGAAGGGTCGCTTATTCGATCGGGGTTTTTTTTTCTTTCATTTTTTAATACAGTCTACCGTATATTGAAGTAGTTTCAGACTGATAGATTCATATTTTATCCTGAAAGTGACTTGCAACGTTCAGAATAATTAGAAGTTGAAGCCAGTGTTCAGAAAACCATCTGTTCTTTTACCAAATACTGTGATTTCCTCTTAATATCAAAAAACCTTTTAGCTATGTCAGCAATACTGTTTTATTTATTTTTCTCGTAATAAGTGACAACAAATTCACATGTAAATTATGGTAACTGAGACTTTTTTTTTATTTTCTTATGCTGAAATTGAAGTTTTCTAATCAATATATATATATATATATATATATATATATATATATATATATATATATATATATATATATATATTTGTGTATATATATATATATGTATATATATATATATATATATATATATATATATATATATATATATATATATATATATATATATATATATATATATATGTATATATATATATATATATATATATATATATATATATATATATATATATATATATATATATATATATATATATATATATATATATATATATATATATATATATGTATATGTATATATATATATATATATATATATATATATATATATATATATATATATATATATATATATATGTATATATATATATGGATATATATATATATATATATATATATATATATATATATATATATATATATATATATATATATGGATATATGTATATGTATATATATATATATATATATATAGTATATATATATATATATATATATATATATATATATATATATATATATATATATATATATATATATATATATATATATATTCTGTTTGCTAGCTCCTGTTAGCAAAAACTGATTAAATGCAGACAGACCTGTTTTGAAATAGTCTCGTAGTTAGACAAACTGTTTGTTACACCAATGATCAACACAGGAATTAAAAACCCTCGAAGTTATATATTTTCAGTAGAATAAGTTATTAGTTATTAAAGAATATAATTATCTATGTATATCGTCTGCTTTAGGTGTGTTTTCACGATGTATAGCCCCTGTGTATATATAAATATATTTGCCTTTTTTTTATCCCAAATATTATTTTAGTGACGCGAAAGAATGTTCGTAGGTTTAATGCAGAAGGTTTTTTTTTTTCTCGAAGATTGTAGAGAGACCAATAAAAATTTCTCTTTAGTAAAATTTTTTTATTTGTTCTTTGCATTATTTGTATCATAGTCATTTATCATAATTTTGCCATGTGTTTGATTGTCAAATTAATAGTAGAACACTTCTTGGGATGGAGAAAAAAATACCAATCCATCATTCTTTTGAATCAATACTAAATTGTCGACAGCCTTTTGTTTGTTGACGTTGTGAAACCACACTCTCATTTCCTGAAACTTGAAGTGAGAAGAGCTGGGAAGGAGGTTTAACGAGTTTGCCCGTCATCATCAGTTTACTGGAAGAGTCAGTGGTGTGAGGGTGTTTAGAAGTGTTAACTGTGTTTTGGTGGTAGAAGTAATAATTAAATTATTAGTGTTTAGCGAGAAAATGTAGCAAATCATGTTTTTTAATAAGGGACACCTACAGTTTTGCGGCCATACCAATGTTCAAAACCTACCAATGGATGGCGCTAGGCTCTAACTAGAGAACTGGCGGATGAATACACAACAAAAATGGCGACAATAGGCATACGAAACAATTTTTTACTATCCTAACTAAAAATACCTCCCTAACCTCTTAGCGAGGGGGGCTCCCCCCCTTTCAACCAAGTGGTTACCTTTTGATATTTGTCTTTGTTCTTGTGGAAGGCAAGAACAAATGGTGAAGCAAGAACACAACGCGAAGCTGAGAACTGGACCCCTTACCGCTGGTATATATATATATAAATTTATGAATATATATATATATATATATATATATATATATATATATATATATATATATATATATATATATATGTACATATATATATATATATATATATATATATATATATATATATATATATATATATATATATATATATATATATATATATATATATATATATATATATATATATATATATATATATATATATATATATATATATATATATATATATATATATATATATATATATATATATATATATACAATATATATATATATATATATATATATATATATATATATATATATATATATATATATATATATATATATATATATATATATATATATATATATATATATATATATATATATATATATATATATATATATATAGATATATATATATATATATATATATATATATATATATATATATATACAATATATATATATATATATATATATATATATATATATATATATATATATATATATATATATATATATATATATATATATATATATATATATATATATATATATATATATATATATATATATATATATATATATATATATATATATATATATATAGATATATAGATATATATATATATATATATATATATATATATATATATATATATATATATATATATATATATATATATATATATATATATATATATATATATATATATATACTTATGTATATAATAAAAGCAGAGCGAGTTAAATCGGAAGGAGAGGCTTGATAAGATCGGTGCGCCTGATTCCTAGCCTGGATAGCCATGGAGCAGGGACGGTCAAACCAAGGTTTAGGGGGAGAGAAAGTTTTTGTAGAAGAGGGGATGTACGCCTCCATTCCCGCGGTCACGATCTCGGCAACTTTTACAGCTACCAGATCAGGGTTGCGGGACCGAAAGCAGTAGTCATCCCATGGAAAGT
>JAXCGZ010006690.1:22500-29966 GCA_037179515.1 Halocaridina rubra
CGCTGTACAGCTCAGATTCGAAGGTCTAAGGCTTCCTTTATTAGAAGGAAAGTTGATGACCTTAACTCCTCTCCCACTGACAAATGCTTCTGGTCCTTAGCCAAAAACCTCTCCAAAAACTTCTGTAACTCAAGCTTTCCCCCTCTCATTCGTTCTGATGGTTCTATAGCTTGCTCTCCCACTGACAAAGCCACTCTCTTTGGCTCTCATTTTTCTGCCAACTCTTCTATCAACGATTCCAGCGCACCTGTTCCTCAGTCTTTTCCCCTCTCTAACCCTATGCCCTCCCTTATCCTTTCTTCACGCAAAGTTCATAAGGTTCTTCGCTCACTAAAGACAAACAAGGCATCTGGTCCCGATGGTATCCCTGCAAGGTTCCTTAAGGAGTTTGCAGATGAATTGGCTCCCGTGCTTTGCCGTCTTTTTCGCCTCATGGTTAAGTTAGGTTAGGTTAGGTTAGGTTAAGTCAGGTTAGGTTAAGTTAGGTTAGGTTAGGTTAGGTTAAGTTAGGTTAGGTTAGGTTAGGTTAGGTTAAGTTAAGTTAGGTTAGGTTAAGTGAAGTTAGGTTAGGTTAGGTTAGGTTAAGTTAGGTTAGGTTAAGTTAGGTTAGGCTAGGTTAGGTTAGGTTAAGTTAGGTTAGGTTAGGTTGGGTTGGGTTAGGTTAGGTTAGGTTAAGTTAGGTTAGGTTGGGTTAGGTTAGGTTAAGTTAGGTTAGGTTAGGTTAGGTTATGTTAGGTTAAGTTAGGTTAGGTTAAGTTAGGTTAAGTTAGGTTAGGTTAGGTTGGGTTAGGTTAGGTTAGGTTAGGTTAGGTTAGGTTAGGTTAAGTTAGGTTAGGTTAGGTTAGGTTTGGTTAAGTTAGGTTAGGTTAAGTTAGGTTAGGTTAGGTTAGGTTAGGCTAGGTTAGGTTAGGTTAAGTTAGGTTAGGTTAGGTTATGTTAGGTTAAGTTAGGTTAGGTTAGGTTAGGTTAAGTTAGGTTAGGTTAAGTTAGGTTAGGTTAGGTTAGGTTAGGTTTGGTTAAGTTAGGTTAGGTTAGGTTTGGTTAGGTTAGGTTAAGTTAAGTTAGGTTAGGTTAGGTTAAGTTAGGTTAGGTTAAGTTAGGTTAGGCTGTGTTTGGTTAGGTTAAGTTAGGTTAGGTTAGGTTAGGTTAGGTTAGGTTAAGTTAGGTTAGGTTAGGTTAGGTTAGGTTAGGTTAAGTTAGGTTAGGTTAGGTTAGGTTAGGTTAAGTTAGGTTAGGTTAGGTTAGGTTAAGTTAAGTTCAGTTAGGTTAGGTTAGGTTAGGTTAGGTTAGGTTAGGTTAGGTTAAGTTAGGTTTGGTTAGGTTAAGTTAGGTTAGGTTAGGTTAGGCTAGGGTAGGTTAGGTTAGGTTAAGTTAGGTTAGGTTAGGTTAGGTTAAGTTAGGTTAGGTTAATTTAGGTTAGGTTAGGTTAGGTTAGGTTAGGTTAGGTTAAGTTAAGTTAGGTTAGGTTAGGTTAGGTTAAGTTAGGTTAGGTTAAGTTAGGTTAGGCTAGGTTAGGTTAGGTTAAGTTAGGTTAGGTTAGGTTAGGTTAGGTTAGGTTAAGTAATAAAAATTCATTAATAATCCATAGAAATCATTAAAAAATCCATACACATCTTTAGAAATTACTTAATATCACTAGAAATAAATTAAAATTCGAAAAAATCCATAAAAATCTCTAAAAATCATTAGATATCAAAAATGCATAGAAATTCCTAACAAATTCCATAAAAATCTTTAAAAATCTCTAAATATCCCTAAAATTCACTAAAAATACCATAAAATCTCTAGAAATCCTTAAAGACCTATTAAGAAATGGTCAAAATCTTTAAAAATCACTAAAATCAACTAATAATCCCTAAAATTCTCTAAAACTCCTTAAAGATCTCTAAATTTTTCAAAAAATCCTTAAAAAAAATAAAAATCCTTGAAAATTTCTAAAAAAATCACTAAAAATCTTTCGAAAAAATTCTTAATATCCCTAAAAATTCAAAAAAAATACCAAATATCTGTAAAAATCCATGCAAATACCTAAAAATCCATTAAAATTCTTAAAGTAATTTTTAAAGATGTTTATGGATTTTTTCAGGGATTTTTCTGTATTATTAATAAATTTTCATGGATTTTTGGTGATTTTTTGGAATATTTGTTGATTTGTAGGGATTTTTCATGGGAATTTTATGGATCTTTAGAGATTTTTAAGGATTTTTTTGAATTTTTATGAATTTTTTGGATTTTTTAAGGATTTTTTGAAAATTTTAGAGATTTTTAGGGATTTTTAGAGATTTTTAGTGTTTTTTAAGGATTTTAATGTATTTTTCAGAATTTTTAGCGATTTATAGGGATTTTTAATGAGTTTTAGGGAGTTTTAGAGATTTTTTGAGATTTGTATGGACATTTAAGGACTTTTAGATTGTTTTAGGGTTTAATGAATTTTAGTGATTCATAGAGATTTTAGATTATTATATATTTATATTAATTTCAATTGATTTTTGGTGTTTTTCGTGGATTTTTATATATTTTTTGTTGTTTTTTTGTTTTTTTCATGGATTTTTAGTTATTTTTATTGATTTTAAGAGATTTGTATGGATTTTCTTTTATGGAGTTTTAGATATTTTTTGAATTGTTAGGAATTCTTAAGGATTTTTAGGGATTTGTAGGGATTTTTAGAGATTTTTAAGGATTTTTAGGCCTTTTAATGGAATGTATGGGATATTTCAGGATTTTTAATGATTCTTAGGTATTTTTTAGGAATTTTTATGGATTTTTAGTGGTTTCTTGAGTTTTTAGTGATCTTTTGTAATTTTTATTAATTGTTTGTAATTTTTAGGTATTTTTAGAGATTTTTAGGGATTTTTTTTATTGATTATTCGAGATTACTAGGGATTTTTAGTGAAGCTAACCTAACTACCTAACCTAACCTAACCTAACCTAAACTAACCCAACCTAACCTAACTCAACCTAACCTAACCTAACCTAACCCAACCTAACCCAAGCCAACCTAACCCAACCCAACCTAACCCATCCTAACCTAACCTAACCTAACCTAACCTAACTTAACCTAACCTAACCTAACCTAACTTAACCTAACCTAACCTAACCTAACTTAACCTAACCTAACCAAACCTAACCTAACCTAACTTAACCTAACCTAACCTAACTTCACTTAACCTAACCTAACCTAACCTAACCTAACTTAACCTAACCTAACCTAACCTAACCTAACCTAACCTAACCTAACCTAACCTAACCTAACTTAACCTAACCTAACCTAACTTCACTTAACCTAACCTAACCTAACCTAACCTAACCTAACCTAACCTAACCTAACCTAACCTAACTTCACTTAACCTAACCTAACCTAACCTAACCTAACCTAACCTAACCTAACCTAACCTAACCTAACCTAACTTAACTTCACTTAACCTAACCTAACCTAACCTAACCTAACCTAACCTAACCTAACCTAACCTAACTTAACCTAACCTAACCTAACCTAACCTAACCTAACCTAACCTAACTTAACCTAACCTAACCTAACCTAACCTAACCTAACCTAACCTAACCTAACCTAACCTAACCTAACCTAACCTAACCTAACTTAACCTACCCTAACCTAACTTAACCTAACCTAACCAAACCTAACCTAACCTAACCTAACTTTACCTAACTTAACCTAATCTAACTTAACCTAACCTAACTTAACCTAACCTAACCAAACCTAACCTAACCTAACTTAACCTAACCTAACTTAACCTAACCTAACCTAACCTAACCTAACTTAACCTAACCTAACCTAACCTAACTTAACCTAACCTAACCTAACCTAACTTAACCTAACCTAACTTAACCTAACCTAACCTAACCTAACCTAACTTAACCTAACCAAACCTAACTTAACCTAACCTAACTTAACTTAACTTAACTTAACCTAACCTAACCCAACCTAACCTAACCTAACTTAACCTAACCTAACCTAACCTAACCTAACTTAACCTAACTTAACCTAACCTAACCTAACCTAACCTAACTTAACCTAACCTAACCTAACCTAACCTAACCTAACCTAACCTAACTAACCTAACCTAACCTAACCTAACCTAACCAAACCTAACCTAACCTAACCTAACTTAACCTAACCTAACCTAACCTAACCTAACCAAACCTAACTTAACCTAACCTAACCTAACCTAACCTAACTTAACCTAACCTAACCTAACTTAACCTAACCTAACCTAACCTAACTTAACCTAACTTAACCTAACATAACCTAACCTATTACATAACCTAACCTAACCTAACCTAACACCCCCCCTCCTAACCTAACCTAACCTAACCTAACCTAACTTAACCTTACCTAACCTAGGTTAGGTTAAGTTAGGTTAGGTTAGGTTTGGTTAGGTTAAGTTAGGTTAGGTTAGGTTAGGTTTGGTTAAGTTAGGTTAGGTTAGGTTCAGTTAAGTTAGGTTAGGTTAGGTTAGGTTAAGTTAGGTTAGGTTAGGTTAGGTTATGTTAAGTTAGGTTAGGTTAGGTTAGGTTAGGTTAAGTGAAGTTAAGTTAGGTTAGGTTAAGTTAGGTTAGGTTAAGTGAAGTTAGATTAGGTTAGGTTAAGTTAGGTTAGGTTAGGTTAGGTTAGGTTAGGTTAGGTTAAGTTAGGTTAGGTTAGGTTAGGTTAGGTTAGGTTAAGTTAGGTTAGGTTAGGTTAGGTTATGTTAAGTTAGGTTAGGTTAGGTTAGGTTAGGTTAAGTGAAGTTAGGTTAGGTTAGGTTAAGTTAGGTTAGGTTAGGTTAGGTTAGGTTAGGTTAGGTTAAGTTAGGTTAGGTTAGGTTAGGTTAAGTTAGGTTAGGTTAGGTTATGCTATGTTAAGTTAGGTTAGGTTAGGTTAAGATAGGTTAGGTTCGGTTAGGTTAGGTTAAGTGAAGTTAAGTTAGGTTAGGTTAAGTTAGGTTAGGTTAGGTTAGGTTAAGTTAAGTTAGGTTAGGTTAGGTTAGGTTAGGTTAGGTTAAGTTAGGCTAGGTTAGGTTAGGTTATGTTAAGTTAGGTTAGGTTAGGTTAGGTTAGGTTAAGTGAAGTTAGGTTAGGTTAGGTTAAGTTAGGTTAGGTTAGGTTAGGTTAGGTTAGGTTAAGTTAGGTTAGGTTAGGTTAGGTTAGGTTAGGTTAAGTTAGGTTAGGTTAGGTTAGGTTATGTTAAGTTAGGTTAGGTTAGGTTAGGTTAGGTTAAGTGAAGTTAGGTTAGGTTAGGTTAAGTTAGGTTAGGTTAGGTTAGGTTAGGTTAGGTTAGGTTAAGTTAGGTTAGGTTAGGTTAGGTTATGTTATGTTAAGTTAGGTTAGGTTAGGTTAGGTTAGGTTAAGTGAAGTTAGGTTAGGTTAGGTTAAGTTAGGTTAGGTTAGGTTTGGTTAGGTTAGGTTAAGTTAGGTTAGGTTAGGTTAGGTTAAGTTAGGTTAGGTTAGGTTAGGTTAGGTTAAGTTAGGTTAGGTTAGGTTAGGTTAGGTTAGGATGGGTTAGGTTGGGTTGGGTTAGGTTGGCTTGGGTTAGGTTGGGTTAGGTTAGGTTAGGTTAGGTTGAGTTAGGTTAGGTTGGGTTAGTTTAGGTTAGGTTAGGTTAGGTTAGGTAGTTAGGTTAGCTTCACTAAAAATCCCTAGTAATCTCGAATAATCAATAAAAAATCCTTAAAAATCTCTAAAAATACCTAAAAATTACAAACAATTAATAAAAATTACAAAAGATCACTAAAAACTCAAGAAACCACTAAAAATCCATAAAAATTCCCTAAAAAATACCTAAAAATCATTAAAAATCCTGAAATATCCCATACATTCCATTAAAAGGCCTAAAAATCCTTAAAAATCTCTAAAAATCCCTACAAATCCCTAAAAATCCTTAAGAATTCCTAACAATTCAAAAAATATCTAAAACTCCATAAAAGAAAATCCATACAAATCTCTTAAAATCAATAAAAATAACTAAAAATCCATGAAAAATCCAAAAAAAAACAAAAAAAATATATAAAAATCCACGAAAAACACCAAAAATCAATTGAAATTAATATAAATATATAATAATCTAAAATCTCTATGAATCACTAAAATTCATTAAACCCTAAAACAATCTAAAAGTCCTTAAATGTCCATACAAATCTCAAAAAATCTCTAAAAATCCCTAAAACTCATTAAAAATCCCTATAAATCGCTAAAAATTCTGAAAAATACATTAAAATCCTTAAAAAACACTAAAAATCTCTAAAAATCCCTAAAAATCTCTAAAATTTTCAAAAAATCCTTAAAAAATCCAAAAAATTCATAAAAATTCAAAAAAATCCTTAAAAATCTCTAAAGATCCATAAAATTCCCATGAAAAATCCCTACAAATCAACAAATATTCCAAAAAATTACCAAAAATCCATGAAAATTTATTAATAATACAGAAAAATCCCTGAAAAAAATCCATAAACATCTTTAAAAATTACTTTAAGAATTTTAATGGATTTTTAGGTATTTGCATGGATTTTTACAGATATTTGGTATTTTTTATGAATTTTTAGGGATATTAAGAATTTTTTCGAGAGATTTTTAGTGATTTTTTTAGAAATTTTCAAGGATATTTATTTTTTTTTAAGGATTTTTTGAAAAATTTTGAGATCTTTAAGGAGTTTTAGAGAATTTTAGGGATTATTAGTTGATTTTAGTGATTTTTAAAGATTTTGACCATTTCTTAATAGGTCTTTAAGGATTTCTAGAGATTTTAAGGTATTTTTAGTGAATTTTAGGGATATTTAGAGATTTTTAAAGATTTTTATGGAATTTGTTAGGAATTTCTATGCATTTTTGATAATATCTAATGATTTTTAGAGATTTTTATGGATTTTTTCGAATTTTAATTTATTTCTAGTGATTTTAAGTAATTTCTAAAGATGTGTATGGATTTTTTAATGATTTCTATGGATTATTAATGAATTTTTATTACTTAACCTAACCTAACCTAACCTAACCTAACCTAACTTAACCTAACCTAACCTAGCCTAACCTAACTTAACCTAACCTAACTTAACCTAACCTAACCTAACCTAACTTAACTTAACTTAACCTAACCTAACCTAACCTAACTTAACCTAACCTAACCTAACCTAACCTAACCTAACCTAACCTAAATTAACCTAACCTAACTTAACCTAACCTAACCTAACCTAACTTAACCTAACCTAACCTACCCTAGCCTAACCTAACCTAACCTAACTTAACCTAACCAAACCTAACTTAACCTAACCTAACCTAACTTAACCTAACCTAACCTAACCTAACCTAACTTAACTTAACCTAACCTAACCTAACCTAACCTAACTTAACCTAACCAAACCTAACCTAGCCTAACTTAACCTAACCAAACCTAACCTAACCTAACCTAACTTAACCTAACCTAACCTAACCTAACCTAACCTAACTTAACCTAACCTAACACAGCCTAACCTAAC